>JAKIJQ010000008.1:660000-667500 GCA_023373905.1 Rhizoglyphus robini | reverse complement strand
CTGTGTGCACACAGTGCGTTCATTAAGTTATCCGTTATATATATTTGTGTTCAAATATTTCTGTGAACTTTAGTGTGTCACACACGCATTTGTGTGGACAATGCAGAATGGTCATGAATGGACAGAATATTATAATAATAAAGCAAACACCACCGAATGAATGAATGAATAGACATAATAGACTGAATTGCCTAATTATAGCGCGCACTCGGGAGTTTATTGTTATTATGGTTGCTGTGTGCTGTGCAAACTGTCTGGCGTTGTGCTGTGCCCCGCACTTAATCACCATTAATCGAGCCATTGCACACCCATGAACTGAACATTGGTGCGAACATTTGGGTGACCAGACCAGACGAGTCGACCCTCAATGATGGCCATACATAGCATTGGAATTACTGTGCCCGAATGGGAATTACGTTGTCCGGGCAATTGTTGGCCCCGTTCGCGTTCGAGTGTCACTTCTGGCCAGGCGAGTCGTATTTCACTCGCGCGTCCAGGATTCTCTCTCTCTCTCTCTCTCTCTCTCTCTCTCTCTCTCTCTCTCTCTCCCTCTCTCTCTCTCTCTCTCTCTCTCTCTCTCTCTCTCTCTTCTCTCTCTCTCTCTCTTTCTCTCTCTCTCCCTCTCTCCTCTCCATCTCTTTCTCCCTCTCTCTCCTCTCTCTCCTCCTCCCCCTCCCCCCCCTCTCTCTCTCTCTCTCTGCCTCAACTCTACATTACTCCCAGACGACATTTGATTATTTGACTATTTACTGCAACTCAAATTGTTCTATAGTTCATTTGGTTCATCTATTTCTACAACTAATTGTATTCATGGGGTTTAAGTTTTTATCATTATAATTCTACAACTAATTGGCCGCCTATGAATTGCCAATTGGAAGACGAGAGACAAAGCTAACTAACAAGACCATCATCTCATTGAGAGCGTGCCAAGTCAAATGTCAGTTGTGTGCCTCTCTCTCTCTCTCTCTCTCTCTCTCTCTCTCTCTCTCCTCCCTCCCTCTCTCTCTCTCTCTCTCTCTCTCTCTCTCCTCTCTCTCTCTCTCCCTCTCTCTCTCTCTCTCTCTCTCTCCCTCTCCCTCTCTCTCTCCCTCTCTCTCTCTCTCTCTCTCTCTCTCTCTCTCTCTCTCTCTCTCTCTCTCCCTCTCTCTCTCTCTCTCCCTCCTCTCTCTCTCTCTCTCTCTCTCTCTCTCTCTCTCTCTCTCTCTCTCTCTCCTCTCTCTCTCTCTCTCTCTCTCTCTCTCTCTCTTCTGTCACTCTATCCCTCTATTAGATTTGCCATTGGCACCAAAAAAAGGATCGTGCTTGTCTTCTGTTCGATTGGTCTGTTTTTGGATGGTTTGTCAATTTTTAGTCAAATCTGTTCACTGTCAATTCCTAGCTGAGAAGTAGTAATAGCAGCATCTACAAATTGACAGTTGTTCAGGGCCAATGGCACAATTGTTAAGTAGAGTCGAGTTCACTCAATCATTTAGCATTTGTTGTTTGTTTGTTCTTCGTGTTCGATTGCACTCAGGACTTAAGCGTACTCGACAACAAACTCTCTACACTTGAGACTTTTGTTCAATCAATTCGATAAACCATCTCCAACGCGCGCCCCCGTCTCTAATAGGAACACACACATTCTAAATACAATGAACGAGCGATAGAGAAGCAAAATGTGTGTGTGTGCGTTGGTGGTGTGTTGTAATCTAATTGAATTTTGTGAATTGAACCAATCTCAACCAAAAAAAACTCAAACCAAATTGGCCCGATGAACGAATGAGAGAATATGAGAAAGGCCAATTTAGGAGTGAGCCGAGTGAAGCCGTCTGGGGTTTGACGCTGCACTTTTGGGCGTTTGTGTGTGTTCGGGTTGAGTGTGTGTCAGCTTGACAATTTGCAGTTTTGTGTTTTGTGTTTTGTGTCGAGTCAGTTTCCCTGTGAATGTCTGTGTATTCAAAGCGAGAACAAATGTCACCCGTGATTTGCTTAACCAAAGAAGAAGAAAAAGGTTACTCATCGTAAGTGCAATCTGAGAATATAGAATGCATTGTAATAATAATGCACTCTCTGTTGGGGATTGTTCCCTTGCCTCACGTCCTGTGTGACCTTTGAAAGATGACACTCTGTGCCATACACTCAATTGAGTGTGTGCCAATAACACAATCAATGCCGTAGCAGCAGCAGCAGTGGCAGCAGCAAAAAAGTGTTCAAAGGATGCTATGCATTGTATTCGAACTAATACTGAATTGAAACTTTCCCTTTTCACATTTTGTTCTTTCTTTTCTTGCCTTCCGACGATTGAATGCATTGAATGTCGTAATATTATCATACGTAATTAAACTGTGACTTCCGTATGGTGTGTGTGTGTGTGTGTGTGTGTGTGTGTGTGTGTGTGTGTGTGTAGGGCTTAGATTGGGCAATCCATTTTGTGTGTGGCGGCCTGACCTCGTTTCCAGGCCGGGGTAATAAAGAGAGAGAGAGAGAGAGAGAGAGAGAGAGAGAGAGAGAGAGAGAGAGAGAGAGAGAATATTGTCTCGGACCAAAATTTATGCCGCAGAACGGAATTAATAATAATACGTAAGGCTTCTCTGTCTGTGTCTGTGTGTGCAAGTCAGATGTGCATCTCTAGCCAAATATATAAAAAAGCCAAAACGAACAAAAACACGATGATGATGATGACTATTATTAACGCAAACACACAAACCAATGCACACTTAGACATACAGACAGAAGGACATTCGAGCAGACAGAGAAATTCAAGGAAAAAAATTAGAAAACGTACAAAAAATATAATTCTTTTTGTGCAAAGAAGTGCACTGCACAGTCATGCACTAACTCATAGACAAACAGGCAATGCAGGCTAATTGCCATCTGCAGCTATTTTGCAACTCAAATAGACCAATTCTCACAATCGCCCACTTTGAATCATTTGACTGGTTCGTTCGTTTGCTCGTTTGGTTCTGTTTGTTTGTTTGTTTGTTTGTTTTTCTGAATGTACCAAAGGTATATTTGTCTGCACAGACACAGACCCACAGACACGAATATGCATTCACTTCCATTAGGTGATAATTGACTGCACTGGTCTCTCGAATGGTGTTTGGCTCTATCGCAGCTTGCACCACTTTTCTGCTCCATTACTGATGATGTTCGGCGTGTTTGTGTTCGTTTAGAGAGGGAGGCAGGGAGAGAGAGAGAGACAGGGAGAGAGAGAGAGACAGAGGTAGAGAGAGAGAGAGAGAGAGAGAGAGAGAGAGAGAGAGAGAGAGAGAGAGAGAGAGAGAGAGTCTGCTCGCCGAAAGTAATGCCAAAACTCGAGAGAAATTGATCACTCTGCATGATTAGGCCAATTGGCTGGCTCATTACAAGCACACCAAGGTTGATTGATGGGTAATGGGTTACTGTTTTGGTATTGTGTTGTGGCAGACAGACAGACATAGACACACAAACACAGAATCGATTTATCTTAATTAGGACACAAACACACACACTCAATTTGGTTGCACTGGACATTATCCAATGGACATCACTTGCACTACAACCCAAAGACACTGACCAGAATTGCGTCTATTTCTCTCGCACAATGAAAAGTTACTTAACCCATTCACCACATTCGTCTTGTCTCTTGTTCAGTGCCAACTAACTAATAGTTGTCTGTATGAATGAGCACCACCACCACCAACAACAAAACAACAGACAAATAGACACAAATAGTGCACACACAAAGCACTTACTAATGAACAAGCGAAAAGTGGCACTTTGCACCATTTTGTGCTCATTTGCATGCAAAGAATGGCATTCCGTCTTAACGTCTCGTTATGATTCCGTGTGCATTATTGATCGGTGCACCAAGGCACAGACACACACACTTTTTGTCTTATTATTGCACACAACCAGATTTGCATACACTCACTCTAATGTATCATCATCATTTGTTCCATAGAGCACACACACAAATGACACGTTGAATAACGCGTTGTGCAATAATAACATCAACCATCATTAGGCGCATATTAAGTGCTACTATTTTGGTAATGTATAATGAGATTGTGTGTGTGTGTGTGTGTGTGTGTGTGTGTGTGTGTGTGTGTGTGTGTGTGTGTGTGTGTGTGTGTGTGTGTGTGTGTGTGTGTGTGTGTGTGTGTGTGTGTGTGTGTGTGTGTGTGTGTGTGTGTGTGTGTGTGTGTGTGTGTGTGTGTGTGTGTGTGTGTGTGTGTGTGTGTGTGTGTGTGTGTGTGTGTGTGTGTGTGTGTGTGTGTGTGTGTGTGTGTGTGTGTGTGTGTGTGTGTGTGTGTGTGTGTGTGTGTGTGTGTGTGTGTGTGTGTGTGTGTGTGTGTGTGTGTGTGTGTGTGTGTGTGTGTGTGTGTGTGTGTGTGTGTGTGTGTGTGTGTGTGTGTGTGTGTGTGTGTGTGTGTGTGTGTGTGTGTGTGTGTGTGTGTGTGTGTGTGTGTGTGTGTGTGTGTGTGTGTGTGTGTGTGTGTGTGTGTGTGTGTGTGTGTGTGTGTGTGTGTGTGTGTGTGTGTGTGTGGTGTGTGTGTGTGTGTGTGTGTGTGTGTGTGTGTGTGTGTGTGTGTGTGTGTGTGTGTGTGTGTGTGTGTGTGTGTGTGTGTGTGTGTGTGCTGCATTAGTCTAATGGAATACATACAGAATGTATGATTCACACCTGTAGTAGTGATTACCAAATCAAAGTGAGCCAATCAGTGTTCTGCATTATTAGCATTCAATTTGCCTCAAGTGATTGCACACACAGAATTGCTTCGGAAGTCGAATATCGAAATTATTAACGAATGAATTATTCATAAGTCACTCACAAATAAGTTTTCATTCATAATTCATTCATTTGAACATTTAAACATTAAATTCTATTTCTGGTTCATCATCATCATTAACATTTTAATTGCATTAAGGCTGGCTAATTATGGTTGCGTGCAATGTTATTTATTGCCTTTTGCGAATGATGATTGATTCTGGCTTTTATGTTTGTTTTATTATTTGAGTCTGTGTGTCTCAAAGTGTGCCTCACCTGCCTCGCGAACCCATTTTGGCACTTTAATGGCTTCCTATGTTAAGTTCGGTTCGGTGTTCTCGCGTGTGTGTGTGCATTGTGGTGCACCGTCGGCACTTTGATTTCGCACATTACCGCTGAATTCTACTCGGCCGACTGTATTCCTCTCTCTCTCTCTCTCTCTCCCTCTCATTCTTTCCATTCTCTCTCCATTGCCTACTCATTCATTCTTAATTCCTTTCCTCGTTTTAGTGTTTCGTATTATTCATGCACTTGGACGACATCGTCCGTTCGTCGGCATTGGCGGCGGCGGCGGCCGTCAAATGGAATTGCACTGGCATTGGCATTGTGTTTAGTGCACTGTGTAAGGCCATCAGCCAGTGAGCATTACTGTGTCAAGTTGGCTTTACTACATCTATTATTTGCTTTCGGTGCACTGGTGCACTCTCTCTCTCCCTCCCCTCTCTCTCTCTCTCTCTCTCACTCTCTTTCTCTCTCTCTCCCTCTCTCTCCCTCTCTCTCCCTCTCTCTCTCTCCCTCACCTAGACCTCGTTCAGTGTCTCGCCCCACCATCGGTTCATTTCCCCTCACTCACTCATTCACTCAAACACAGACACACAAACACTCAATCCATCCATCGGAACGCATCTCCTCTCGGTGTAATACTCTCGACTCGGCATCGATCGTTTGTTGGTTTGAGACAATTAGTGGTGTGGTGCACTCTCACTTTCCTTGCCCGTAGTCTCAGTTTCCGTCTCACTCACTCTCGAACAGATCCGGCTGCAAAGGCTGCTGCTGTTCATTCTCTCTAGTTTGGGTTCAACTCTCTCTCTCTCTCTCTCTCTCTCTCTCTCTCTCTCTCTCTCTCTCTCTCTCTCTCTCTCTCGTCAATGGTTCAATGGCGAGTTTGTGCTTTGCCATTGCCATCATCATCAATGTATGTCTATGTGTGTTTGTGTGTGGACGTTGCCTGCTGGCGATCACCATCACCACTGGTGCACTGGCCAACTTATTCGGTTAGAGCCTATCGCCAGATTGTTCGGTCACTGTACACACACACACACACACACACACACACACACACACACACACACACACACACACACACACACACACACACACACACACACACACACACACACACACACACACACACACACACACACACACACACACACACACACACACACACACACACGACTCCCGACCAAGTTTGCCTCTTCTTCTTCTGGCTCTGCTCTTCTGCTCTTTCTCCCGTTTTCGCTTTGTTGGGCACCCGTCTGTGCGTGTGTGTGTGTGTGTGTGTGTGTGTGTGTGTGTGTGTGTGTGTGTGTGTGTGTGTGTGTGTGGAACTTGGCGCCCGCTGCTTGGCTCACTTGATGCGAGGCACCATTTGGTGCTTGCCTTTGCTCTCTCACTCTAACTCACTCGCCCTCTCACTCCCTCTCTCAACCAAATCGCTTTCACACTCACATCACACACTCCAGCACTGGTCTCTCTCTCTCTCTCTCTCTCTCTCAGTGGCGAGCGCCTTCTCCTTGTGTCAAGCGCTGGTTTGCCCCTTTGCTTGAGCGATCAGCGGTCCAGTGAATGTGTCTGACTGTCTGTGTGAGTCAGTGTGGATTGGAGCGCGAGAGAGATAGCACACAGCACACACACAACCAACCAAACACAGCTAACCGAACCAGTGAGACGAGTCAAGCAGAAAGACTCTGTGTGTCTGTGTGTCTGTGTCTGTGTGTGTGCCAAGACATCGGGCGCAAACACACAATGCCGCTGACAGACGTTCGTCTGTGGACTGAATGGTCCGACCAGACAGTGCACCACGGCCTGCAACTTTGACACACAAATCGACGAACATCGACAGGGCGCGACAGCAGCCGCCGCAGCCGCCGCCGCCGCCCCAGTCTACCACCACCAGACGAGACAAGTCACCGGGTTCGGCAGCTCAACCTTGTGGCCACTAATCTGCTGGTGAACAAGCAATCCACCACGTAATCCACACTAACTATCACTCACTGCGTGACCAAAGTGACCGAATTGGCCAAATTCTTGAACGCCCAACCTCAACCATTACACTCAATCATCGATCACTCAACGATCATCCATTCACAAACAAACCAAACCCCGTTCTTCTTGCCCGATCGATTATCTCCATTCTGTTCCCATTCTGTTCTCTCTCCATTCATTCACAAATGTAAGTCGATTTTAGTTTAATCAAACCCGATTCACCCGAATTGGTCAATGTTTGATTGTACAATTCATTTGTTTGCTCATGCTTTGCTTTAGGCACAATAGTCACTCATTTCAATCGATTTCAATAAATAGCTCAATTCAATAGAATATTATAGTTCACAATGCACAATAAAGCAAGCGATTTCAATGTAGAGCATTTCATTTCACTTATTGAACAGATTGAGCAAACTGTGTATTTGTGTTCTGTTTGTGTGCAAATGTCCGAAAAGAAGTAAGAATTAACCCTCACTGCACTGTGACATATTCCGTTTGTGCACTAT
>JAKIJQ010000008.1:650000-655000 GCA_023373905.1 Rhizoglyphus robini | reverse complement strand
CAGTCCACAGCCACTCACATCGGACAAGTTCAACATTATGCTCACGCCCGTGAGTCAGAGTGACATGTCGGACGACAATGACGTGGGCCCAATGTCGACAATGGACCTGTGTGGTGGTGACCAAGGTGATGGTGATGTGAAGGATAGTGAGTCGTTGATTGCAGAAGTGAGTGATGCAGCAGCATCCAACAACAACCAAAACAACACACAGATTCAAGCCGCATCATCATCGTCTAGCAGACTGATGGCCGCACTGACCAATCCGAACTCGTGCTTCCTGTCACCCGAGTCAATTGACAGTGCCAAGGATGAGGCCCTGCTGATCAATCATATGATGAGCAGCGCTCAAAACAGTAGCTTCAGTCATCTTCAGTCCACTGTCGGCACTTTCAAGCAAGAAATCGAAGACGATCACTCGGAATTGATTGTCAATCATTCTCAAGTGCTGAACACAACCCAATTGATGCAAATTGAACAGTCGAGTTTGCATAAAGCGCTTACTGCACCAATTGGACAACACTTGTCAACCGACTATGGCGAAAGTTCCCAAATTGAAGATCCACAACTGACCCAGGACATGCAGATCACTCAGTACTTAGACTCAATAGCTAATAACTCAATTACAAACAACATTTCTACTATTACTACAACCGACAACACATCGAATATGAACATTTTCACATCCAACGATCACGAAATCAAAAACGATGACGAAGAAAACGAAGACAACGACGATGCTGCACTGCTCAACTTATTACAGAATCAACAATTCAAAAGTGAAATCTCTACTACACTCACGGACGCTCAATTTGCCGCGTACCTGCACGAGCAGACCAAAGGCGATCAGCTGATTGACTTGCAGATTCAGCTGCAAGACCAGGGACTGAGCAGTCAGTTGAGTGTCATCACCAATGCCGCCAATAGCATTCAATACTCACCCTATCTAAATGAGGATGTTAAAGTAGAGGAGGAAGTGGTTGCGATGAGCCAAGAAGCGAATCAAAGTACTCATTTGAGCATTATGGCCAATGGCCAGTATTCGGTGTATTTGAATGAAGTTCAACAACAAGAACAGCAGCAACTACAGGAAGTGGCCACTTTTGACGATCAGCTGTTACTTTCTGTTGACCAACAACAACAACAACAGCTGATCATCCAACAATTGAACACTTCAAGCAACACAACTCATCCACCATCGATCTATTTGAACGGAGACATTGAAAATCATATCAACATGACATCACAGTCCCAAGTTGGTCTGTTCAATACTCAGAACGTTTCTTCATCATCTGCCTTTGTCGAAGATGGCAACGATGAAGACGAGATTCTATGCAACTCACAGCTCGAACAAAGCAAACAGCTGAGCAGTTCACTGGGCTGTAATGAGCTCAAGTCACTGTATCTCGACAATGATGATAATAACTCAATGGACTTTATGCCTGAACCATCATCAGCTTCGTTAGTTCAAGTACCGAACAACTTCTCAAACATTACATCCACTTGTTCGTCTTCTGTTTTCCTGAATGAAGGTTTCAAAGACGACACGTTGACTAACATTCATATGCAACAACAACAGCAGCAGCAGCAGCAACAACAACAACAACAACAGCTGATTCAGTCACATCAGTCTGACAGTTTGTTTGGACCAATGATCTTGGAACAATCGTCCACTTCTTACTTCAACGAAGTAATTCCACCAAACGATAGTGCTCTGTTCGATTCACAAGCCTCGAGCATGCTCGACCCCAATCTACTGCTCACCGCCTCAGCCCAGGATCTGCTCTCACTGGCCAATTTGAACGATGGCGAACCGCTGGAGCAGCTCAAGTCGTCCCTCCTGCCCGATCTCAACATGTCCATGGACTTGAATGACGAACTGGAGAGTCTGCAGTTGTTTCAAGAACAGCCACAGGGCGGCTTCTTTCCCACGCTCACAACACCAACATATTCTGTCTCGCTGCCGGCGTGTTCCAACAATGTTGACGGTGGTGGCGGTGGTCCACTGCTGATTAGCTCAATGTCCACAACTAGTGAGGCATATTACTATCATCAGTCAAGCCAATCAGTGCCGAACACGACCATTGTAGAGTTTCAAAAGGAGCATCAGTTCGCTGAAGCTCTGTTTGATGTTGCTAATAACCAAGAGATTGTCAATCAGATTGCTTCTACTTCATCGTCTTTGACTCCGACTGACACAATTCCATCATCTGATTCATCATTGACGCAAACCTTAGACAGTAGCACTACTCCTACTAATACCACTAATAGTATGCAATCGAATTCAGACAGTTCAAGCGACAGTTTGCTCATCATCATTGACGACAAGCCCCCGACCACCATTTCACTTAGTGAACTGAACATTTCCAACGACAGTACAGAGTCTTACGATAATCAAATCAAAGAGATACTGGTCAAAATGTTACGAAACATGGGAATCGATGTCAACGCGTCGGACTTTCCTGTGACCAATTTGGCACTGGTCAAACGGATTATGGTCAAGACCACGAGTGGATCGCCACCGCGTGAGCCTATTCAGCCAACTGATCAGGTCATTATTATACATCCAACCACTGAGAGCTTCAGATTGGCTACTGAGCAATTTGGTGGTGGCCAATCAGCAGCACTCAAACGACCACTCGAGATGGCCAATTTGGATTCGCTGCTTGGTACAACTGGTTCAACCATTGATCAAACATTATCCACGGGTGATGGAACTTCCAAAGCAAAAGCCAAGAAATCGAGATTGAGAGCTAAAGTGGTTTGTGTTTGTCTAATTTTGCCTTATTCTAATTTTTGTTTCTGTTTCCCCTAAACAGACTAAATCACCTTCTATACCGGCACTGTCTATGGCCATTCTTGGCGCAATTGAAACCACCACAAAGTCATTGGCCAATTCTGAAACGGACACAACTCCTACCACCACTCTCAATGGAATGTTGATGTCGCCCACCAGTAGCGGGTCATCATCACTGATCACTAATCCATTCTCTGGTCTGGGTGGAACTGACTCTGTTCAATCCAATTCTTTGCCCTCAATGACCAATCTACTGTCGTCCACCAGTACCAGTACCATTAGTTCTCTGTCACCAGTGAGTTTGTCAAACTCAGCAAGCAGCAATCAGAACAGTCTACTCAAGTCAATGCTAACTGCGCCATCAATGTTTGATACACTCGGAATTGATGGTGTTGGTGGTGGTGGTGGTGATATGATGAGCTTTCAGCACACACTCGCGTCCATCAATGCAGCCCTGCCCGATGTGACCATCACTCCGGTGATCGCCAAACCAAAGCCAAAACGAGTGCGAAACCGAAAGAAGGTTGTGGCCACCAGTGGTGACGTGACCATTTCGGTGATTGGCACTGGTGGTGAGCTGGAAATGTCTGTGAAGCAGACGCCACCGAAGAAGACGCCACCCCGGGTTCGTAAGCCAAGGATTCGCAAGAAGCCTGAACCTAAGCCAGTAGAACCATCAATCAAAGCAGAGGATGGTGCAACACCATCAGTGGCGGCGTTGGTTGTTGCAAAGAAAACAACAACTCCAAAGGCTCAAACCAAAACTCAAACTCCCAGATCTCGATCAAAAGTGTCCAAGTCTGCTACCAAAGTTCTGAAAACTGAACCACAATCTGAACTGATGGAACAAGCCACCAGTTCATCAGATGCTACAGTAATAGTGACGCCACCAGATTGCGGCGAAGCGCCAAAAGCAAAGCCCAAACCGAAGCCACGCGTTCGGAAACCGCCAACGAAACCGCCATCGAGACCTCGATCTCGTTCAAAGAACATTCCAACTGTATCATCTTCAACCAATTCAGTATCAAATACAACTCCAAGTGGATCACTGACCACTAGCATTCTGCCCACCACCACCACCACCCCACCAATCACCGCAGTGGACGGTGTGGTGCGACATCATATGCTCAATGGACTGTTGGTGCCGTCGCCACTCAAAATGCCACCAAAGACTAGCGCGGCCAAAAAGCGAAAATTGCCAATTCGTTGATGATCGTTGGCCCAATGCTCAAATAACCCACGTTTAGTCATGTTTCATAAAATTCGGTGCAATGTAATACATTTAGTTATATATACCTTTTTATTATTATATACGTTATATGTTCAATTGCGTGCTCAGGATTGATCCAATTTAGCCCAATGAGCAACACATCAAATTGCATATTTACCTGTTTTCCAAATGTCATTTCGCCTCTCAATGTTCTCTCTCTCTCTCTCTCTCTCTCTCTCTCTCTCTCTCTCTCTCTCTCTCTCTCCCTCTCTCTCTCCCTCTCTCTCTCTCTCTCTCTCTCTCTCTCTCTCTCTCTCTCTCTCTCTCTCTCTCTCTCTCTCTCTCTCTCTCTCTCTCTCTCTCTCCCTCTCTCTCTCTCTCCCTCTCTCCCTCCCTCTCTCTCTCTCTCTCTCTCTCTCTCTCTCTCTCTCTCTCTCTCTCTCTCTCTCTCGCCTGTTTTCCCTTCTCGTTTGTGATATTTTGTTTACCTATTTTTTCCTTTCATACATATATATTGTATTGTTCTCCCCATGTTGTTCATTCATTCCCCTCAACCAATCAATTCGCAATCACATTCATTGAATTAGTGGCACAAACACACGTACTCGAGTACTCAAACCACAAATATACCAAATCATCAAACTATTCGTAAAGGTCGTGTATACTGTTGTTAGCCTATTGATCCATACAAGCTATTCCATGTATTAGTAATCATCACATCGAACAGTATTTCCATTTTATTATGTAATTGCATCTACATCGTCACTCACCATACAAACACACACAAATCCAAACACAAGCCCATTCACTGATTTACCTATTCGTTATTTGTTTGTATGATCGCTTTGTTCAGATCACGTCCGTTTGTGATCAGACACACAAACAGGCACACGTTTCACACGTTTCACCATTGTTTTGTGCTGTTGTACACGAATTGTTCATTTCAGAGTACGTCATCATCATCATCATCATCACCGAGGCCGCCACACAAATACC
>JAKIJQ010000008.1:640000-647500 GCA_023373905.1 Rhizoglyphus robini | reverse complement strand
TGGCCACTCTCTCTCTCTCTCTCTCTCTCTCTCTCTCTCTCTCACTCTCTCTCTCTCTTACCCTCTCTCTCTCTCTCTCTTACTCTCTCTCTCTCTCTCTCTCTCTCTCTCCCTCTCTTTCCCTCTCTCTCTCTCTCTCTCTCTCTCTCTCTCTCTCTCTCTCTTACTCTCTCCCTCTCTCACACACTCCCTCCCTGGTTTATTATTCGTCCTCAGAGATGGTCTCACTTTTCCCTTGCATGGCCTCGCACATCCGTCTTCTATATCCGACACCAACAACATAACCGGGAAATGAGTGCATCGCATCTCAACTGCATAACACAAACAGACCAGACCGAGTCGTGTGCAATGTCACTCGCTATACACTTTCACCACACTTTCTCGTACACTTTCCACTTTGACCAACTTCATCGATCCGTTCGTGTACTGTGCTTCTTGTGACCTAAATTGGACGGCGGTCGTGGTCGTCAGCCGACTGGCCCACTGGCCCTGTCTAATACTGCCACTGCTGGTCCCGAAAGTCAATTTTGGCTAGATAGGCACACACGCATGGATAGATAGAACTTGGTTGGTGATTGTGCGATTATCGTTGGCGCGCTCAGTCAATGTACAAAGTATAATAATATTGCATTGTTTGAATATACGAACATGTACACGATGTGTGCACACACACACAAAAGTCTCGCTCACTCGATTATGGCTGCAAGTGGGCCAGTGTGGGTCTCACTCGGTCACATGCGATTCCACAGTGATGATGATGGTGATGATGGCCATGGCTCTACATTCGGTTTGGGCTATATACAAAACATTACTAAACTGGTGTGCAAAAGTAATACAATGGCCCAGTGACGACCGAACCGAACGCGTCAGATACAGAGTAGACAGTGAAACTAGTGAACTGTCATTAGGCTGCTGATGCTGATGATGGTGCTCGTGCTGTTTGGGGCCGATACAACAAGAAACTGAATGAGAAGTAGTGAAAGAGAAGAAAAAAGAGAGAAAATATCGAGCAAAAACTGATAGAGAAAGCACAAACACAAAAAGAAGAGAGAAAATGCAATTGCGGCGAAACTGAACCAAACATTGAATGTGTGAGTGTGTGTGTGTGTGTGTGTGGTACTGATCCCTCTCATTAGAGGCACGCGAAAGCGAGAGTTAGCGATCGAAAGAGCCGATAAAACGGGCACCAGCCAGCGATAAGGCATTTCAGTGCTACACTGAATGGACTGAATTGATGTCGAACAAACTGGTTCGCGCTCCAAGGACACTTCGTCATCCACTTTTTTTTGCCAGGACCAGATTTGTGCACACTTTGTCCTCTATGTCCTCGAAAACTCCTTTACTCGTGGTGGGAGTGTAATTTGATCTAATCAGGTCTCGCTATATAAATCATCATGTAAAGGACATAAAAAGTGCCGTTTTCTTTAGGCCACATTGCAATATAGCCTCAATTTATTTTCTCTCACTGGGTCAGAGTAACCTTGGCGATGACGAGGCGCGCGCTTTCTTCTCTCTCTCTCTCTCTCTCTCTCTCTCTCTCTCTCTCTCTCTCTCTCTCTCTCTCTCTCTCTCTCTCTCTCTCTCTGTGGACGTCATTAATAAACCGTTCGCGCCGCGATCGTTAGTTCGACTAGTAACAAAGTATTTGTTTCTCCGTACATTTCGGAATTAGGCAATTTTCTTTGTGATCGTTAGCCATATTATTATTATTATCAGTTCCATTAGGAAGGTTCAGTGTTATTATTGAGGAGAGAGAGAGAGAGAGAGAGAGAGAGAGAGAGAGAGAGAGAGAGAGAGAGAGAGAGAGAGAGAGAGAGAGAGAGGTGTCACACAGCACTTTTGCCAAACAAAAGTGTGTTACCGCACCCGACGGTACTGTACAGAATGAGGTAATTAAGAGTGCGCTCTGTGTCCCAAAGAGAGCCTCATTGCCCCCCAACACAATATCGAGGGCTTGACTTATGTTATGTAGGGGTGAAAGATAGTGAGTGAGAGAGAGAGAGAGAGAGAGAGAGAGAGAGAGAGAGAGAGGCAAGGGGAGAAAGTGCTTGCTCTGGGCAAGTGAAAACTGCTCTTCAGCTTTATACAATGTTACTCTCTTCTGGTTGGTTCTCTCTTTCGGCAATAGTTGGTAGTTGAGTCAGTGTAGCAGATTCTAATGGTTCAAGTAGAATGCAACGGGCAATAAATGATTCGGTGCTTGGTTGTGCTGTGCAATGGGCCAGGCCATAAGAATAGTGGTCTAGGTGAACGAGGCCAGGCGAACTGTGCCACACAAGGCACGGCCTGTCACTTGGTTGCAGGATTGCAGATGTCTAGTCGAAGCCAGACCGAGCAGACCAGGACAAGTCGAGTTTGCTCTTAGCTGGCCCACCAGCAGCACTACACACCGTACACCACTTCACTCTTCTTCACTTCAATTCCGCGTGTGTGTGTGTCCGCTGGTCTATCTCATCATCTCATCTTCCCCGCCGCCGCCGCCGACCATATCTCAGCCCAGACTCGCCAGACACTCTTTTCCTTTCACTTTCATCTTTGATAGTAGTGGTGGCTGGCTGGTTGCTTTCGGCTTCACGATTGTTGTCTTCTTCTTCGTGTTTGCTCTTCTGTCTGTCTTGCGGACATCACTTTGCATGTGTAGACTATTTCTTTGATATTGCTAGTGGCCCGTTGCATCGAATCCTGTCACCACACACTTACACTTACACTCCTTCTCTCTCTCACTTGTCGTCTCACGTCCTCCAAGGTTTATCGCCTTGTTGTTGTGTCAATGGGTGAGCAGAGCTGTGTGCACTTTGATGCAGTGTGCAGAGAAGAGCAGTGAAGAGAAGCGTGGTGAGGCAAACCAAATTCAGTGGCATTAGCATCGAAGCAGTCTGCCAGGGCAGCCACACACACACGCACGCTTACACATTTGCGAGATCACAAATTTTGGCGCCCAAATCACAAACACACGAACGTTCGAACGAACGAACATACGAAGTTGTGTGTGTCGCCCAGACGCAAATCTCATCTGCTATTCAAATCCTAATCGAACGTATACTGCAAAGTGTTACTGCAAATGTGTCCCCGTGACCAATGTACGTGCTGGTGACCGTGACTCGGCCTGGTGGTGGTGGCCTGGTGACCAGTGCACCGATGCATCGACCTTGCCCCCATCCACGACATCGAGCATCATCATCATCTTCAGCCTCATCATCATCGTCTCCAGTTTGGTCGTTGCATTTGTCGGATCGGTGTGAGTCGCATCAGTCTTCACCGTTGAACCATCATCGCCACTCCCACCATCATCATCATCATCGCAATTACCATCACGATAGTAGCCACTATCCTCACTGGCACTGGTTGCGAGTGGTTCGCCAGTAGGCTCACATCGTTTCAGTGGTCTCCCTTTCAACTGACTCACACTCAGTCTCACTCACCCACTCTCTCACTCTCAATAGTCACTGTAATTCATTCAGTCAGTCAGACTCGAGTGGCACAGTCGTCTACTACAATTGTGGTCTGATTTATTATTGCCTCATCCATTGGCTGGACAGTTGAATTGGTTCGGTTGTTTATTGCTGTCTCCATCCCGAACCAAACCAAACCAAACCAAAACCAACGAGTACGACATTGCGGCACGTCGTATTTCACATTTCGCATTCATCCCTCTCTCTCTCCGCACTCGTCATCAGTTGATCATCATCATCATCACACTCGACCACCAAAACCAAACCATCCTGTTTGATCTTCCATTCCCCTTAGCCCATTCTTTGTATATCCCCCTTTGTGTGTTTGTTTGTGTTTGTTTGCGTGTGTGTGTCCAACACCCAACCCCTCCCCACTAGGCCCAACCAGTCTGGCTCGCTCGGCACTTGGCACTCAGGCCCCCCACTGTAGTATTAGTAGATAATGGGAAATGAAGAAAGCGCCCAACTACTGCATGGTGCTGGCGCTGGTCCGAATGACCCTTTCTCCTCGAATCGACCGATGCAGTCGAATTCGATGAACAACAACAACACGTCCTCCTCAATGTCGAACAACTCAAACAATCTGCATCACGCCCCGTACAAGCCTCAGACTCAGTCGGCGAGTTCAATGTTGAACTCCACACTTGGCCAGCTGTCCAACTCCTTTCCGAACAGCATCAGGCCAATGAATCAGCTGATCAATCAGTTCAATCCGGGCTCCTTTCCCGGCGTGGGCGGGGGAGGAGGTAGGTGGTGGAGGCCCCGGCAACAGTATGATGGGTGGACACGGTCAACAACAACAACAACAACGAACCGGACCAGGTCCGCCGGGGCAAATGTCTGGCCAGATGCAGCATCATGGACCGTCATCGATGGCGTCGGCACCAAACAACCCCACAACTGCCCAAGTGCCCGAAGTTGATTTGAGTGGCCTGACCGAGGAGGAGAAGATGATGATCCAGTCGGTGATGGCTCGAGCCGAGGTGGAGACAGCCGGCCCAGTAGTGACGCCGGTCATCAAGTCTACCAGTGTGACACCATCCCGAACGACGCCACTCACAGCGTCATCGAGCACATCAAATTCCACCAGTGGGTAAGTGAACACAATGACAGTGCGACAAAGTCGTATACTTTGTCGTATTGGCCTATTAGATCTTTGTATGAATAGAAATTTGTGTGTGCACATTAGTGCCATTTGGCGCAATGTGTGGTTAAGTCAATAATTACGGTTTGTGTCACGTCGGTTAGTCAGTCAGCCAACACTCGTCATTCGATTCAATTGGCCTCAGGTCTCAGTGAGCTCCATTAGTGCACACACACTTTGTTTGTCTTGTGCCACTCTTCCCATTCAATAGGTCTCCATTTTGCAATGTATTTGTTTTTTGCCAAATGGTCTCTCTCTCTCTCTCTCTCTCTCTCTCTCTCTCTCTCTCTCTCTCTCTCTCCCTCTCTCTCTCTCTCTCTCTCTCTCTCTCACTCTCTCTCTCTCTCTCTTCTCTTTTTGCATTTGCATTATGCAAGTGTCGACTCTGGCTAACCAAAATGAAATGAAGTGCCATAAGTGAATGAGTAATAGTGACTACTATTGAGCAATGTCTGCCGGTAATCGATACATTTTGTCAACCATTAGAACAAAACCAACCATCATCACTCACACGACCAGCCGCCTACTGGTTTGGGTGCATTCTCAAGAGAACTGCCAAAGTGCAGAAAACAAATGAAAGAGACAAAGTTGAAATTGAATTCAAAGAACACAGACACAAAGATAAACACACGCACACGCGAGTACACAGGCCTGAAGCATGTCAGTGGGGGATTCAATTTGTTAAAAGTTAAAGATTTTACAGAGTTTCACAAGACTCCGAAAGTCATGGCCTTCATTTAGACTCTAAATTTAGAGAGAGAGAGAGAGAGAGAGAGAGAGAGAGAGAGAGAGGGAGAGAGAGAGAGAGAGAGAGAGAGAGAGAGAGAGAGAGAGAGAGAGAGAGAGAGAGAGAGAGGGAGAGAGAGAGAGAGAGAGAGAGAGAGAGAGAGAGAGAGAGAGAGAGAGAGATGAGAGACTTGGTGGTGCAATTGCGGCACAATTAAATTGAGATTGTGCACTGATTTGTTCGAGTGTGCAGTGCAGAGTGGTCAAACTGTGCGTGGCCTGATAATCGAATTATCGCTGCTTTCCGATCGGTGGCTGCTGTGGCCACTGGATCGAGTCGCCACTGGCTCTCATCATCATCATCACTCAATGAGTCAATTCACTAATCACCAATCAGACGAACTAATCATCTATTAATCCAGCCAATCACACACACAGCCACACAGACAGACTGTAACTCAATTCTCACTGGACTCACATTCACTCACAGAGAAGCGAGCGAGCGCGTGACAAACATGTCCTTTGGGGGCTTTGGGCTTTTTTTCCGCCAAATGGCAAATGGTTCCACAATTTAAACTTCCGAGTGACATTGGCAAATTGCACTGCACTGCAGTCGAGACTGTCTGCGAACTTTGTGTGAACGTTGTGGTGGAATGGTGGTGGTGATGGCACACAACGTTGGTGATGACAGTGAGATTAAGCTAGACAGACAGACTGGGACAGAGAGAGAGAGAGAGAGAGAGAGAGAGAGAGAGAGAGAGAGAGAGAGAGAGAGAGAGAGAGAGAGAGAGAGAGAGAGAGAGAGAGAGAGAGAGGGAGAGAGGGAGGGCGAGAGAGAGAGAGAGAGAGAGGGAGATAGCGAGAGCGAGAGGGAGGGAGAGAGAGGGAGAGAGAGAGAGAGAGAGAGAGAGAGAGAGAGAGGAGAGAGAGAGAGAGAGAGAGAGAGAGAGAGAGAGAGCGAGAGAGAGAGAGAGAGAGAGAGAGAGAGACTGGTCCGTCCAATTAGTGAACTTGGCAGTCCGAGTTCAGGCCGAGTACGAGACAAGTTGACATTGACAAAACAAAACTCAGCTGACTGTTGATGCATTACAAACAATAATAGTGTTGACAGTTGCTGCACCAACCAATTGACCAGATTCATTGGCACAAAAATAAGTGATCTCATTTAAAGTAGCTACTATCTCTTGATTAGTTCATGTGTGCATTAACATTAACATTACATTACGCACACACACACAATGACTAACAAATGAGCTTACTTACTTACTTACTTACTTACTTACTTTGACTGTTATCGCGATTGAACGAGCACAACTAACAAAAGACAAAATGACTCGCCAAAAGACTTACTACTACTAATTAAGAACATTAGCAATAACAATGGTCACACACACACACACACACACACACACACACACACACACACACACACACACACACACACACACAAAAGTGGACACATTCACAGACTGTGGCAAAAGTGACCAATTGGCAGCCAATTGAATTGCACCGAAGCATGTGTCAACCAATTAATGCTGAGTGCCGTGCCAGTAATGAGCCCATAATTGCATTCGGGCCAATTATTTCAGGCAAATATTTGCGGCCACTTGACTTGGCTATTGCTAGGCTGCTGCTGCACTGTACTGACCAGTCTGCGGGCATAGTTGGGCAGACTGCACTGCATTGCATTAAACATCACATCGCCACCACCGCAACCATCAAAGCTTATTTAGTGGAAAGTATGCAATTCGGCCAATCGGTTGTCACAATGTTTAGCTCTCTCGCTCGCTCGCCAGGCTCAATCTGAATTTCGGTGGCCTGTGTTTTCCCAGTTGTTGGCCAATCATCATCATCATCATCACGCGGTGCAACATTCTTTCCGTTTTCGGGCCGGCCAATGTGTCAATGTCTGACTGTCTGTTTCTGTCTCTCTCTCTCTCTCTCTCTCTCTCTCTCTCTCTCTCTCTCTCTCTCTCTCTCTCGCTGTTTGTCGCCTTTTGTCAATCGTCGGCGGTCGGTCTGCGACAACTACGGCACTCGGAATGTGTCGCAATCGGGAGAAAGCTATTTCGAGTGTTCGCCAAATAATATAATATAATGTATTCATTGGTAACACGGCCGGTGAAATTGTGTTCCGCAGAAGAACACTGTGTCTGTTCTGTTCTGCCTGTCTGACAG
>JAKIJQ010000008.1:632500-635000 GCA_023373905.1 Rhizoglyphus robini | reverse complement strand
GTCACTTCTCTCGCCATAGGACTCGCTAGTGCATGCAATTCACGATGGACTAATGACTAGTGCACGGAAAGAACACACTTCACATAAACGCGCGCCCGAGACTTAATTTTGTGTCCTAGGGGTCGGCTTGCCACTGCTGATTTGATAATGCACCACTTTGCATTGCTTGAGACTCCTACCCACTCATTCATGGTAGACTAAACGAATTTGCGTTTGGCAAAATTTTCCAAAATTTGATTTGAGAGATTCAATCAAAAAAGGAGACACCACCACACTGAGATGACTATTTTGTATTTATTTATTACTGATGACGATTTTATAATTGCGCCATTCAGACAGTCTGATGCAATTGTGCAATAGCGCAATGCAATAATGAACTATTGGCCAATAGTCTGATTAGGTCTGCATGTTGGCACACAAGCCACAGGACATACACAATTTAGCACTGCAAAACAGACAAAACCCCAATTTAGGTTCACTTTGGCAAACTCCAATTGCACAAGCAGCACAGCAGCAGTTGAGCCACTAGTGCATTAGTGCACACCAAATTGAATCATTCATTCAAATATTTGATTTGAGAAAGAGCAAAAACAAAAACAGAGAGAGAGAGAGAGAGAGAGAGAGAGAGAGAGAGGGAGAGAGAGAGAGGGAGAGAGAGAGAGAGAGAGAGAGAGCAATTCCCATAATAATTCTCATATATACAATAATGAGAGAGTCTCATAATAATACTGAATCAAATTGATTGCGTTAAGTGGGATTAGGTTGGGAGAGAAAGAGAGAAAGGGGCGAACTGAACAAGCTACACAGAAATGCAGTGCAGTGCAGTGCCACAGTGCCAACTGTGCCGTACCAAAATGGATTAGTCCCGCGAATCCCGTTCATCATCATCATCATCGCCCAAAGTCCCAGAATAATTAAAGTGACGATTATGCAAAGTTTAATCGTTTATGACAATGGCAATGGACGATACTGTCAACTAAACAAAAGGGGAGATGATGATGGTGGTGGTGGTGACTACTGACTATGGCACACATTCGAATGGTACTGCATTGCACACACACACACAGACAGTCAGACACAAAAGTGAGAGTGAGTGAGCCTGTGAGTGGAGTGGGTATGAGAGAGATTGGAGCCGGCGTTTGTGCCCTTGCACATTTACAGTGCCAAACAGTGCAATCAATTAGTGCTCCTTCTAATTACGGCAAAGTGCACTTTGTGTCTGTCTGTGCAAGCCACTGACTCCCTTTTCGTCTGGTGTGAATAATTGAACGATGCCATTCCGCTGTGCAGAACACTGATGGTGTCACCGAGTAATCACTCACTCGGTGACAGGCCATACTCTCTCTCTCTCTCTCTCTCTCTCTCTCTCTCTCTCTCTCTCTCTCTCTCTCTCCCTCACTCTCTCTCTCCCCCCTCTCTGCAAGTACGCACATTCTGTCTCATTGCTCGTCCAAGCACTCCCCGTTGGCACTAATTTGATTCGAAATAACGTTGTGTGTTTCGCAACCCTCTCGAGTGTTCGATCACTCTCGGCCTCATCACGAATAGATTGAGCCATTTCTCAATGTGCACACACACACACACACACACACACACACACACACACACACACACACACACACACACACACACACACACACACACACACACACACACACACACACACACACACACACAAGAAAAACAAAGCATCATCACTAGACTCACATACCTGAGAATCGCATGAAGGAGCAAAAAGCAAAAGCACTCATTCCATTTCATACACGAAATGAGCATTTCATGCAGCCAAATGAGCACATTAGCGAGAGAGAATCTGTACAAAAATGTGTGTTCTTTTTGCTTGTTGTTGCTGTTATTGCCAATACCTTTTTGCACAACCAGTCCGAGTCACTTTCTCCATCGCATCTCGAATCCCAATGCCATTAGTGAGGTGGTGAAATCACAAACAACCAAAACACAGACACGGTAATCTTATCGTGCAGCCAAATGCACCAGACCCAAACCAACCGAGAACTTGTCCGGTCTAATGTATAACATGTTCACTAAGTTTTGCAAACTTGTTCCCGTGCAATGTGACTTTCACTTTTGAGACTTACTTTTTGGCGGTGTGTGTGTGTGTGTGTGTGTGTGTGTGTGCACCACTACTGTGACCGATGATGGATTATAACGGTGGCCCATTATGGCCAGTTAGCCATTCGTGTGCGGGGATAACACACAGGCACAGGGACACACAGGACCATCCAATTGGATCTGGCAATTGGCCTTATAATCTAACTTTATTATTATTATCATCATAGCCCAACAAAACAAAAAGAGAGGTGATTATGATTATGTCTTTCCATTTGGGATCGTATTGTTGGTAGCATTGTTTTTGGACATAATAATCTTTAGTCCTTTGCTCTTATTGTTTGCCAACCTGCCCGTCCCGTACATATTGCCATTATTAATACTTATTACTTATTACCGAGCAGAATAAGTCACCTAAGCAAATAGAAGCTAA
>JAKIJQ010000008.1:587500-630000 GCA_023373905.1 Rhizoglyphus robini | reverse complement strand
TCTCAACTGCATCACCAGCAACAGCAGCTCCAGCAGCCAATAGGCGTTTCGAGTCACTTCAGCACCCAACAACAATTGAACCAGGCCAATCAAGCTGGCCTGGTCAACAGCACCTCCCTAAGCCAACAACAACAAGTTCCTCAATCATCATCAAATCCCTATCAGCACCAACCGCAACAACACCCTCAACAATCCCAACCAGCACAAACAGGCCCCTTATCTCAACAGCAACCACAACAACCCTCAATGTCCCAGTATGATCAGTATGATCAGTACAACCAGAACCAACAGTCAAACCAACAACAACAAACCAACCAACCATACAACGAAACCACCACCACCACAAACCAAAGTATGATGCAGTCTGGTGCCTTTCAGCAAGCGCCAAACTCAACATCGATCCAGCAAATGGCTCAACAAGGTCAAGCTGGTCATCAGTTTGGCCCAGGCCAACAACATCAAGCAGCAATGGGCAACTCACTTTACGGAAACGAATCATCAAGCGCAAATCAGATGAGTGGCCAATCTCAGTTCGGCACATTAAACCAACAATCTCAACAACCACAACACGACCCCCGTTCTTCCATCGTTGACCAATCGGACCCGTTTGCGGCGCTTAGCTTCCCGCCAGCGAGCAACTCAGCTCTAACTTCTTCTCAACAGTCGCAACAGTATCCAGGCCCTTTATCATTGCAAAGTAATCCAACAACAAATCCGCAACTACAAAACCAACGCCAAACGCCATTACAACAAGGCCAAATAGGTTCGATGCAGTCAACAACGCAGTCCCAAGCACAACAACGCACCCAACAGCAGCAACAACTCGGTCAACAAGCAGCAGCCGTAGCATCTCAACTACAAGGCCAATCAAATCAAATGTACGGACAACAACATCAACAAATTCTGCAACCACAACACCAAGGACAAGGACAAGGATTACAATTATCACAAAATGGTAAGTGGCAACAGTATGGGCAATGTGTGTTCGGTTGTTATTAAGGTTTGAAGACAAGGTGATGCAATGTTCGAACAATCCACGAACAGTCAGTCTCACCTCACAAAGTTCTGGTTTCAGTGTTCAGTAGTGGTCTCAGAGTGTGCTTCCGTAGAGTGATGATGATGATGCATTGCATTCAGTTTCATGCATTAGGATCATAAGTTGCTGGGTATTTGGTCCCCGTGTTTTTTGGTGACTGTTTTTTTTGCTGTGTGCTGTTGTTGTTGTTTGCATCTTTAATCAAAGTAACTAATTAGTTAGTGGCTACACATTCCAAGTAACTATTAC
Source organism: Rhizoglyphus robini (assembly GCA_023373905.1). NCBI lineage: Eukaryota > Metazoa > Arthropoda > Arachnida > Sarcoptiformes > Acaridae > Rhizoglyphus > Rhizoglyphus robini. Next base: position 628,715 of record JAKIJQ010000008.1, on the reverse strand, counting down.
TATAGTACTAGTGGACAGTTTTATTGTCTTGTGTTGATTGACTAGATGTTGTTCCATAGATTGCCTATTGCAGTATTGTATTGTAATTGCATCCGTAGACTTTGGTAGACTTTTGGTTTGAAATTCTCAACTACAACTTGACAATCTCGTTCTGGACTACCGCGCACACACACACAGCGCTCGCTCAGTGCCCATTCATCAGAGAATTATACGAGAAATGGAATTGTTCTCTCTCTCTGGTTTGTGTGTGATAATGCAATGAATATGCAAATTTGATCTGGCCCAAGTTGTGTGTGTGCCAGTGTGCCATTATCACAAAAGGAGCCAAGTCGGTGCAGTTTATTGTCTGTCTGTGTGTGTGTGTGTGTCCTTTCTATCGTCTCCAAACCATTCATTATCGCCTTCTCGTTCACTTTCGTGCGTCTGGCTCGTTCGCTCGCTTTGTCATTATAAACTCTCGGCACAACTCTCGGTTGGTTTTAGTTTAGTTCACCATTACTCAAAAGAGAGAAAAGGAGGCTCACACGGTCTTTTTAGACTTTGAACAAAATAATAATAAGAAGAAGAAGAAAGCATAGCAAGATCACTACTTTAAAGTGATGATTATAATTGAATTGCAGTGTGTCTACCAAAAAAAAGGAGAGGCTCAAGTCCAACTTGTTTACTTTCTCGTTTCGTTCGTTGGTTGTATTCCATCTGTTTTGCTTGTTTGGCTGAGCTTCTGCACAGATTGAGCCAATTTGTTTGGTGTGCTCTACTGTTGGGTTCAAAAGATGAAAAGATTTGTATGGAAAGAAACTGGGATAGAATGAAGGGGACACTTTTTGGGTTGTTGTTGTTGTTGCTTCTGCATTGAACCGTTTCGTCTTGGCATATCATCATTGTCTTGGCATCAGCGTTATTATTTACTTGTGATCGGTGTGCCACTTTGGCTTCGACAGGCACTGACAAATTGGTTCTTCTCCTTCTTCATTCTGAGTTGCCCATCTGGCCCCTTCTTATCTCTTCTTCTTCTCCACGAACGTAGATTGATCTGGGCTTAGTTCGTTTGAGCGGACACACACACACACACACACACACACACACACACACACACACACACACACACACACACACACACACACACACTTGTCATTATTGCCACTTGGCTTGTTAGTTGTGCAATTGCAGGGCCACTTGTGATAGATGCACAAGCCTTTTCTTTCCTTTTCAATCTCAAATCTTTTCAAAGCTTCTTGAGAAGCTTCTTAGGAATCGGCTCGTTTGATGAGATTTCTATTTCTTGTTTGTGTCAAAGTAGTTCGCAAAATTGGGCTCCAGTTGCGAAACAGTTTCTCGAGTGGTTGTGCCTCATTCAGTTTTGTACTCGGTCGGCGAGAGGTTCGATTCGATTGAATTCGGATTTCACCTTTTTGTGTTGTTTGCGTGCCACCATCGTAAGCCCAAGCAGCCACTACAAATTCTAATCTATCTATCTATTCATTTGTTGTGTTGTGCTTTGTACCTTCAATTATCGGTCCATCATCACACCACACACACAGTGCCCAAGTGTCAGATCATACCACCGCCGAGTGTTGTGGCCAACTCGGCCAACAACGAGGACGACTACGGTTATCTGGACTTTGAGATTGACGAAGACTATGAGCGACAAGGTGAGTTCGATGACGATGATGAAGATGAGGACGATGAGGAGGAGGAAATGATGGAAGATGACGAGGAAGAGGACGAAGACATGGCCACACTCTATGACTTGAATCAGCATCACCAACAGGAAGGAGGCGTAGGAAGAAGTAGGAAAGAGTTGAGTTACGTACAGCAGACCATCATGAAGAATGCTCAAGAGTTTGAGGAGAAAAAAATTCAGGTGCCACAAATGCAGCAGCAGCAGCAAATGGGCAAACATGGCCAGAGGGTTATCATGCCCTCGGCTGGCTTTCATCACCCTTACTATACCTATCACAATTCAATGAATGAGGTGTACACAATACCCGAGGAAGACGAAGAGCCCGACATTGATGACCATCAGAACGAGCCGGGTCACTATGTGCCCGGTGGCCGGCGGCAAAGTGTCTCAGTAGGGGGCAACAAAATGATGATTCGGCACCAACTGCCCGACCACACAAACTACGGCAGTACGCTCAAGCCGAACCAAGTAGCCCCACCACCCCAAGTACAGGTTCAAGGATCTAAAATTTTACGCATTCCCGGACCGATACAACGAATTCTACCCTCAACCACGGCCTCGGCCTCGACCACCTGGTCGCGGTCGTCCTTCTCGGCGCCATCCTCGGCGCCCACCTCTGGCAACAACAGCGCCAGCAGCTCACCAATGGCGAGGATTCTCACCGAGCCACTGGCTGCCAAGGCTCGCTCAATGCGCTCCAACTCTGAACCTTTCCTCCAGATGCTCAAGCCATTCAAACGAGGTGAGCAGTCCACAATTCCCCAATTCATGTGTCATCGTGTGTCCCCCCCGTCTCATGTGACCCCAAGTCTACCATTTTGTGTCTCAGTTTGTTGTTTGTGGTTGTGCCTTTGTTGTTGTTCATGCCTTGTATAATATGGTCAGTCTTGCTTTGTGTCCGGGGCCTCTGTTTCCTGTTTCTCTCTGTTGTGTCCATTGTCCATGGTGTCTGTGTCTGTGTCCTTATCTCATTGGCATTTCCGTTTCCCTTGAACCCACCACCACCACCGATTGAGTCCGTCCGTACCCAAAGGCCCGTTCATGTTCGTGTGTTTGTCGATGTGTCTCGGTGGTCTCCTGTCTCTCCCCTCGCACTCAAATCGAGTCTCGCATATTCAAAGTGCCACATTCAAAACCTGCACCCAATTTGTCTTTTCACTAACTCTCGTTCCAAACCAATGAACGCCTTTCTAACTCGGTCAATTCACCGCCAATTCAGGTTTAATTAATTCATCATCATTGCACCCCCATCCCAAAATGTGAAGTTCACTCAAACACAAACATTCCTTAAGTTTTCTCTTTTAGCGTGAGTCTGTTTCTGTGTCAGTTTTCTGTGTGTGTAAATATTATTACCACACTCTTGATTGCAAAGTTATCGCGCGCCCGTCTCCGAATAATGCAATTTAGGTCCCGTCCCGACCCGAACCGAAATGACGACGTCCCGCTCGCGTCATGATGGGGAATAATCAATTAGTGTAATGTACTGTCCAATTAATTCCTGTTTCGGTTCTTTCTGTTTTGTGTTGTCGGGCTAATTAAGCCGAGCGCGCAAATGAGCAGTGTGCCCTTTAATACCATCTATTTCTTCTTTTTCTACTTCTTTTTGCCTTCATCTCTTGGCATCTCAGGCGCTTAAGCCTCTCTCTCTCTCTTTCGGTCTCTCGGCCAAATTGGCAATAGATCCGTTCCAGTGATTGTGTGAGCAGAAATGAGAGAATAAAGCACTGCATAACGTCATTTGTGTGTGTGTGTGTTTTGCTTCCGTCCGTACACACCACCTCGCGCCCACTAATAAGGTCGCTCCAGATTAATCAGATTGTGCACACATTTAGTAACACACTGAGATCGTTTGGCCACTGTGTCTGGCCTGGCCTCGGACTCAAATCGATCAATCGGCGACTTCTATTTTCTATTTAGTCTTGGCATTATTTGGACGATAGTATTAGTAGCCAACAACTAACAAGCTAAACTAGTGAGTCAGTTGTGGTCTAGTCAGTAGTAGGCCAAGATCGGATTGGACTGCTCCAATTAAACGGCCACCACGGTACAATCGCACCCCTTAGCACATTGTAATAGAATAGTAATAAGAATAATTGCAAACAAGCCAAAGCGGATCACGAACTAACGATATATCGCCTTTCCTAAATATTTAGTTCTATTTGGCACATATGCCTTGCACTCATTAGCCTGGGTAGTGATTGTCACCTTGTTGGCAAGTCACTTACATGTTAATGATTATGCCCCAGATACTGATTAGTCGGCCATTAGAGAGAGAGAGAGAGAGAGAGAGAGAGAGAGAGAGAGAGAGCGAGAGAGCGAGAGAGAGAGAGAGAGAGAGAGATTCTGCATTCGTTCACAAACAAGAAATCGAATAGTAAACCAAAACCAAAAGATATATATTCGATTGCACAAGTCGAATGCACTTTGTGTCAATTATTCTGTGGCAACATATGTAATAGATAGATATATTTCCCAATGCATAGAACCATTAGTGGCAGGCATCCCGTCCCCGCATCCCTGAAATTATGAAACCCTCAATTGGCACCCAGTTCACCATACTATTCGATATAATAATTAATTGCCTCCGTACCACTATTGATCAGTTGTGGGCACACGCCACACACACACACACACACACACACACACACACACACACACACACACACACACACACACACACACACACACACAACACCGGACACTCAATTAGTGTAGTACATGTGTGCCATGAGTGTGCCAATCGATGTTCTAATTGGATGACCACTGGCCACTGGCCACTGACCACTGGCCACACTGTCCTTCTCATTCTCTCCCCTCCGAATCGACCACATTATCCAAGCCTCATCATTACGTATCACCTCGAGAACTCGTGTGAAGCCTGGTATTTGGTTGCTAGCAGGCCATTACACTGCCCTTTGATTGTCCTCACACTCACTTGTCTCACTATCTTCACTTGTCTCTCTCTCTCAATTCTCAATTCATGTGCTACTTTATCATTATTATAACTTGTCATGTTTGTCACACTATGCTTGTCTGTGTCTGTGTCTGTGTCTGCTTGTGTCTGTTCAATTTGTCTCGTGTTTGTCGCATGTGCATGTCTTTCTGTCTGTGTCTGTGTCTGTCTGTCTGTGATTGCGCGTCCAACTCCAGTCGCAATCGGCAATTGCCTGTTCTTGACCACTTCTCACCTCACACTCACTGTCTCAGTGTCTTTTTCCATTTGGACCGAGCAATAATAAATCAAATAGTTTGTGCACTATTTCACTGTTTCAGTTGTATCGCTTGTCAGTTAGTGCTGTGCTCGTACACTGCATGTCATCAATAATATCGAAATGAACTAAAACAAACTGCAAATTGCACACAACCAACCAAGTTTGCAGTTTGTGATTGTTTGCCGTTCGTTTTGTGTTTCCAAACTGTTTGTGCTGTTGTCTCTGTCCGTCAGTTCCGTTTGTCCTGGCCGGCACTAATTTCTTGTTCGCACTTTTTCTCCCTTTCTTTCTTTCATCTTCTTCTTTGGTCGCAAACTGATTTGATTAGGCATTTTTGAGTCATCCAACTCGCTGCCACAACAACTTCCACCAGCTTCTTCGCAACAACCACAACAACAAGCACTCCAATCTCAGCAGCAGCAGCAGCCGAACCAGTCAATGATGGCCAATCAGCAATATAATCAACAACAGCTACAACAGCTACAACAGCAGCCTGGCTTGTCTCAACAGGAACAAATGATACTTAAACAGCAGCAGCAGCAGCAAATGCAACAAGAAATGAACGAAATGGCTGCATACAACCAGGCCGGCCTCACAAGTATGGAGGCACTGATGCTACAAGAGCAGCAAGGCATGATACCTAACCATCAAGGTGGCCAGTACATGCTCGCAAATGCAGTTCCTGGCAGTGCAAATCCGTACGACATGATACAGCCAAACCAGCCAACATCATCTCAAATGCAACCACAACAAACGAGCCTGGCCAATGCCATCAATCAGGCAGCATCATCGACTTTGGCCGGTTATGGTCCGAGCTGGAGCAAAGCTACACCACAATCAGACATTGTGGCAATGAATCTTCAACAGCAGCAGCAATTACAACAACAGCAACAACTCAAACAACTGTCTCAACAACAGCAACCGGGCCAACTTAACCAAAATCAGCAACAACCGAATCAGTCATTTGGTTTAAGCCAGCAGCAGCAGCAGCGTTTGAGTCAGCAGCAACAACAGGCGGATCAATTGAACAAATACTCAACGAGCGGCAACTTCGAAGGATCAGGCCGTGCGGAAGTAATCCGTGGCGCCGGTTCAATGACCAATGACCCTTCAAGCATTTACGCAAGACAGCTGAGCGGTGGGACAGAACAGGGCCCAATTGACAGTTTCTCAATGCCTCGTTCAATGCCACTGTACAACATGTCGTCGAATCAATTCTCGTCTGCAAGTGCAATTGGACCGTCGAAAACGTCGTTGACTAACTCAATGGCGGGAATGACTTCCAGCACGACCATGGCAGCTGCACAAGTTGGTGGCAATCGAGGCATTGCCTCTCAGCAACCATCAAGCCAAGGTTCTTCACTGTCCGTGACCTATGGCAGCGCTCGTGCCCAACAGCTGGCCGCAAGTCAACAAGCCAAGAATCTCCAACAGTTCTCGGACACTGCCTGGTCACACGCCACTGAGCTGTCGCCCATACTCGATGTGTCACCTTCGGTCGAGGCGGCTGAAGCACAGGAGATCATCGACAGACGTCGAATGGTAAGTGACAAACAAAGTAACAAAATAACATAATCCATAATCCATATATTCGCTTGACCGTGTCAACAGGAGGCCGAAGGAAAGTTGGGCACAAATTTGGGCATTCCACGCGCGACCAGTGGCACCATCAGTGGCATGATTGACGACTTTAATCGTGCAATTGAGACACTAAGCCTGAACAACAATCCCGACGAAATGGAATCGAACATTCTGAACAAACGATCGCTGAGAAGCAACGAGAGTCAAAGTCAAAAAGGCAGTCTCGAACGAAGTCCAGCCCGTGGAGCACTGTCCCGTCGGGCGTCCACTGGCCAGGTGGACAGTCTCGAACACTATCGGGACCACACTCGACTGGCCAACAAGCTGGCCGCCAAGCAATCGAGCCTGACTGGCAGTGCCATTGCTGATCAGCTTGGAAGTCGAGTGGAAGTGGCTACAAACCCAACGAGTGGACTGGCCCAGGTTACGGCCACTGGTCAGCCACTGGAGAACAGCCTGGACACCGTTCTAAAGACAGGCAAAACACTGGTGGCCGCAAACTCGGCCATTGAACAGCAACTGCAGAAGCAGCAGCAAATTCTCATTCAACAGCAGCAGCAGTTCTTGCAGATTCAACTTGAACAACAGCGACTGCAGAGTCAAATGCACGATCAACTGTCCACCGCGATGGAGCAACAGAAGTTGGCCGACGAGAAGAAGGCAATTGAGGTGGGACAGTTGATGCAGACAGCAGCATCCCAACAGGGTCAACACCGGCCGGGAGATGTAATATCGAACCTGGTGACCAGATCATCGGGTGTGGGACATCGCAAACAAGAAACAACCGAAATAGCATCTTCACAACATGATCTGAACATGGACCGTGGCCACGGAAGTGGACAGAGTGGACACGTCCAACGGGATAAGTATGGCCACCCGGTGAAGCAAGTGGACAAGCAGGTGTCCACCTCGGCCACGCCGCCACCCTCTTCTATCAACTCGACCCCAACTTGTCAGATGAACCGGTCCATTAGTCAGATGGAACGACATGGCACATCGACAGCGACCAGTAGTCGAATGTCGGGTGTGGTGGATGGTGCGGACTCGATGCGCACCCGTGTGGCCTCCGCATCGTCGTCCTCCGCTTCGTCACTGCACCGACGGCTGCCCCAACCAATGCCCGAGGAGATCAACAACATGCCCAACAGTGTCACGGCGTACCATCAGGCACAGCAGCAGTCGGCAGTGCGACCCGGTTCCTCGATCACCGCAGTCATATCACAGGGATCGGGCTCGCCACTGTTCAATCGTAAGAGCCAACAACAACAACAACAGCGGAACCAGGGTGCGGTGGCAACCTCAAAAGGATTGATTTCCACCATGCAGGCCACGTCCGCCTATCCATCCTCGATTCTCATCAAAAAGGAACCCAACACTAAAACTACCGCGCTTGGCATCCCAAACCCGTTCAACAGCTCGCTCGGTTATCTCGACTTGGACACGAAGAATGTTACATTCGAAAATGACAAGAAGCGTCGCCGACTACCGACTGTGCCTAAGGACGAGGAGCCCATCTCGTCCATGATGGCCACCCGAAAGCTGATCAAGGAACGACTGAGTGGTAAGTGTTGGCCGTCCCAGAGCGTAACTACTGACCGAACCAATGCATGGCTGATCGATCGGGCCTTTGCAGGCAAAGGACTACCCAACCGTAGCAATGCGCCCCCACTCAAGTCCTCCTCGTCGCTGGACAGTTCCTTTGGCATTGGGCCCATGGGCCACATGGTTGGACACAAGCGGCCACAGTCGCCCTACTCGTCCAATTCGGACATTAGTCAATTTTTGGCCTCAACCTATGGGAGAAATTTGTTGGAGGGTAGAGGCAGTCCACTGATGGCTGATGTGATGTTGAACCAGGGCAAGGACAAAAATCCCTTATCCAGTGGCGCACTGTTGAACAAGTTGAGCGGCAGTGACCCTTGTGAGAGTAAACTCAACTTTCAACAAGAGATCAAGAATATTCAACAGAAAATTATGGACGAACTCAAGACGACAGACAGTGCCAGTGCCAATTTGGCCATGTTTGATCGGCTGAAGAGCCACTCGGCCCTGACCGATCCACTGGGCCTGAGTGGTAGACAGTCGGCAGGACTACCTATCAATTTGGGTACCTACTCCACAGCAGCAGCTGCACTGTCCAAAACGCCTTATTCCAACTATACGAGCCAGAAAGCTTCACACAATACCTTCTATGGCGGTGAGATGATGCCTGACCGGAACGGACTCGACTCCAGGTACAGCCACAGCCTGAACCGACGAAATGCGTCCGAGACGAGACTTGGCAACAATTTTGGAGATAAGTACGGCGTCAAGGGTTCGCTGCCTTTCAAGTCATACGAGTACGAGTCACTGAATCCGGTACGGTATTCGGACAACAAGTACCGGTTGCAGCGGCCAATGTCGTCCGTGTCCTTCTATGAGAATGATCTCCGTGAGTCCGTGATACCGAACTATATGAACACCAGCAACCAAGACGACATGAGATATGGCTTGGTAAGTGTTGCTTGAGTTATCAGGTAAATTAACGTTCTAACGTGCACACATTTTGGTTACACAGTTTGGAAGTAAACGCCGCTTCCGGGACAAGATGGACTTGATGAACGGTGGTTCGAGCGCCAACAAGTATGACCGATTTGACTCACTGTACTCCAAGTACGATCTCGCCACCGGACTGGGAGAGACGGGCAGTCGCTACTCGCGTCACTTGTTTGGCCGCAATCCATCCCGCTCCTGGCATCCGTCCCCGTACGTGTCAGACGTGTCCGAGGACGAGGACCTGGACGCCGATCTGAGTGTGGAGGAGAAGGCGGCCAAAGTGCGGGCCGAAATCAAACGAAGACGTCAGCGGTTGGCCGACACGGGCCGGCTGTATCGACACTATTCGTTTGATGATTACAACAATATCATGGCGGACTACAATGCTGATGATCCGGAGCATTTGATGGGCGATAGTATGATCAATGACGCTTATGGACTGCCCGGGTCAATGGATCCGTATGGACGCAAGTCGTCCAAGTACATGGCAAATGAGTATCCGCTGAGTGGATCGAAGGAGAAGTACTACAGTGATGAGTAAGTATCCTAGCTTCCTAGTATCCTAGTTTCTAGTATCCGAGTACCCGAGTACCCAAGTAACCGAGTATCCGAGTATCCTAGTTTTTGTATGTTGCATTTGTTGAAGCATTCTATCTAACATTGCTCTCTCTCTCCCTCTCTCTTTCTCTCTCTCTCTCTCTCTCTCTCTCTCTCTCTCTCTTCTTTCTCTCTCTCTCCCTCCCTCTCTCTCTCTCTCTCACTCTCTCTCTCTCTCCCTCTCTCCCTCTCTCTCTCTCTCTCTCTCTCTCCCTCTCTATCTCCCTCTCTCTCTCCCTCCCTCTCTCTCTCTCTCACTCTCTCTCTCTCTCTCTCTCTCTCTCTCTCTCTCTCTCTCTCTCTCTCTCTTCTTTCTCTCTCTCTCTAGTCTTGATGCCTATTATAGCAAAAATTACAATTCCTACAACGACTATTCCTCTCGACACAATCCTCGTCTCTATGACTCACGTCTTAGTGGCCAGAACCCAGCTTACATGACCAAAGGTATAGTGGATTCGATTCGGTAAATGGAGTGGATTCTAACATGAATTAACTCAAACAGACCAATACCCTGTGCCACAGTCAAATTCGTATGGAGCCGCAGCTTCCTCGATGCCTCTCCTCACTGACATGTCTTCCAGAACCAGATCAAAGGTACCAAACCCAACCGATGAGCTGGGAGCGGGCGTCAACGGAACTGGTAAGTTTAACTTCATACCCAAAAACAGAATCAATCAATGGAACAACACATCACTTCTTTGTTTTACAGGCTACCGCTCAGGCTACGACCTTTACGACTACAACAGCTACAATATGCGAGGCTCGCCGAAAAAGACTCAAGTGAGTGCAGATCGATGGAATACTAATCGATATTGAACTGACTGATTGATTGGTTCTCTCGTTCGTTTTGCACCCCCGATTTGGCTCGATGCTCTACTCTACTATCTACTTTACTATTCTACTACTATGTATATAGTTCGCACCTAACTCCACAAAGTACCCGAAATATCCCTTTCCTATTAAGAGAATTCTGCTCACTCAAGACCCCAAGATTCGGTCGATGGGTGGTAAGTGGTCATGATGATGATGATGATGATGCTGGCGCGGTGTGAGGATGATGATGATGAAGGGCGACGTGACGGTTACGGCCCGATCGGATCGAACCGATCGATGGCTCGCCTCACAGTGGTCGCCTCTCTCTCTCTCACACTCGAGTTGAGTCACGATGATGATGGTGATGCGACTTACTCCAGTGCACTCTCACTCACATTCACTCACAACTCACCCACATCTTCACTTTCGATTGTTTTGTTTTGCAGGCGACGGACTTGGTTTGAAGGTGGTCGGTGGCCGGGACATTCCCGGCACCAACATGATTGGCGCCTACATCCAGAAGATTCATCCCAGCCTGTCGATGAACGAAATACGAGAAGGTTTGTGTTGCGGAGAGCGTTGTGGGTTTGGACACCTAAATACTCACCATACCTCTTCATGTGTTACTGTTCTGCAGGAATGCAAGTGATCGAGTGGAACGGCATTCCCCTCACTGGCATATCCCACGATGAGGTGTCGCGCATTATTGAAAACCAAATGGGCGACGAGATTGAGGTGGTCATTCGGACGGACATTAACCTACTGCCGGACCAGTACGGGAACTATCCAGGACACAACCCGCCCATGTCCGCTGCCGGTTACGGACCCAATCACCCGAATCACCCATCATACGGCATCAACCAGTCTGCCTACGGTTACGGACCTGAAGCGGGAATGCCACCACCACCGCCGCCTGGTAGTGGCGTTCCTGGTGGCTACTATGGTCCACAGCATGGTCCAATGGGCGGAAGCGGTGGTGGTGGTGGTGGACACATGGGATCAGGCTATCAAGGCCCACCAGGACCACCATCATCACTACCAATGCATCACATGAACTCATCATCTCATCATGGCGGTGGCCCGATGTTGCAGTCCCAACAGCAGCAGCCACAGGTGATCCTACAGCACAACCACCCAGTGGACGATGGTCTCGTGTACGACCAGTACAGTGGCAAAATGATGCCACCATCGTCCCATGGCCATCATCACAGCGGCGGCGGCGGTGGACCAATGATGCCCCCACCATCGCAACATTTGCAACAGCAGCAGCAGATGCAGCAGCAGTCGCATCATCCATCAATGCAGATGGGTCCCAGCAATAGTCACCAGCACCACCAGCAGCAACCCATGGAGAATCCATACTACCCCCACTAATGAGCGAGTCGAGTCGAGTGTGTGGTGTTATTGCCTTTGCCCATAATCATAATCGAATCCAAATAGATCGATTAGATACATAATAATAAGTGATATTAACCCAGCAATACAAATAACAAATACCTAGCCCAAGCCAACGTGACCAGGTCCTAAGCGTTCGGACCGTTCCGTCTCTCTGTGTACAAGTACCCACCCAAATGAACGTCAACTTAACCTTAGTGTTAACCCCAAACCCCCAAACGCCAAGTGCATTACCCTCCCTTCTCCCTCTCTATCTCTTGCATTGTGTTAGAATTCGTTGTCTCGTTCCCGAGCCCAGTCGCACACAACCAACCAACCAACCATTTGCATCATCATCATCAGACACAGAATACCAAACCAAACCGAATAGACTTTCGTGATCAAAATCAACACTGGCGACTCATTACCACCAGCACCAAGCACCTCACCACCTGAGCAACGTTTCCCTCTCTTACCAATGTACCTTGTCTTGAGCCCCCCAACTCGTTGACCTTTTAGTCTGTTTGTTTGTTTCTCTTGTCTGCCTGTTACCTCTCTCTCTCTCTCTCTCTCTCCTTTGAGTTCCCTTCCATTGCTTTCTCCTTCCTTAAAGGTCTATTTTATTATACTACTACTGTTGTCATATTTACCTTAACTTACATACATTTGACATATTAGGATTGTAACTCTGTATTTCTCTACTTCAAACTCGAGTACAAATTCCGAAATGATGAGCATTACGAAGTTTGCTAATTGTCAGTTGTTGTTGTTGTTGTTGTTGTTGTGTCGCTTTCTTCTCCCTTCTTCTCCTCACAAACCTAAACATTTGTGTGTGCATTTGATGATGATAATTTAAAATGCTTTCCACTATTTGTTCTATTCTCTAATTCTCTCTAAACTATCTCTCTCTCTCTTATTCAATTGCTTGTTCTCTCTCTCTCTCTCTCTCTCTCTCTCTCCTTTCTCTCTCTCCATTCCAATACAAATTCATCAATAAAGTTATATGCGCGATATACGTTATATTCTTCTCCCAAAATGTGTCCTGATCTGATTATTATTGCTAGTCGAATTGGTTGTATGTTGTTGGTATCATTAATAGAAGTCACAATAGTGGTAAGTTACCACCACAACTTGCAATGTCGTGTGTGTGGTTTGCAAGGCATAGAGTCACAGTGCACACAGGTCAACAGTGCCAATAGTGATTCGACACTGAATAATGAGTGTGTGCCTTGATGTTTGTGTTTGCCTGTGACTGTGCACACACGATGTTGGCTTGATTTTGCCACCTTGCGGAGCAAAGTTGAAATAAGCTCCACTGTTGAGCGTGAGCGTGTGTGTGTGCAGCGTGATCAGTTCGGCTTTGAGTGTCTGACTGGCCACACGTTGCCTTGTCGGTGACTGACTTGTCTCGACTGTTCACCACTCGCTCAATTTGTATTTGACTCATTGCACTCACTTCTACTTCTATACCTACACCATCACCCGATCACCATCATCATCATGCCAAAGCATCGTCCAACCTGGCAGGGTGAACTCGACTATCGACTCGAGTATAATCTCAAGGAAGCGGCTTCCAAACTAGACTCACTGGTTGATCGAGCCTTTGACATTCTCGAGCGCTTTCTCACTGATCCGGCGAAGCAACTGGCTGCTGCCTCCACTGAGGAGGATGTTCAACTGATTGAGGATCCACAGGAGGAAGCCGAAGTGGTTGTGATTGTTCCAGAAGAACATAAACGTAAACAGGTGGTGGCTATTTTCAATGTAAGTGACTGTGTGACGCTTTAGAATTAACTGAGCACCAACATGTGCTTTTCGATGACCTAATCGATTGTTGGATTTTGGTTCTGTTTGCCGTTTGACCGTTTCACTTTCTCTCCCATTCACACTCACACCCAAGGCACAACTCACTAAGCAGCACAACTTCACCAAAGTTGAGTTCAAGAGGATCCACATTAAATGCTTTACCAACTTTGGGCATGTTTACCTCCAGCCAAGGGATGAAGCTGACCAGAATGGTCCAATTGGGCCACTGTTGACCGCCGAACGTGACAGCTATCGTCGACAGTTCCGTCTACTGTTGGATCGCTTCCTGGACGAAGCAAAGCGAAGCATGGCACACATTCTCGAGCAACGAGACCGTGATGGCATTGGTCTGCTTGGACCTAAGAAGCCGTGTACTCGCGGGCAATCTCAATTCCACTGGAGCTATCAAGAGACTGATAAGTTGCAGGATAGTGAACAGGCTCAGAAGGCTTTGCGTGAGTCAAAGGGTCGCTTTTCGGCTACGCTCGATGAGATGTTTGCTAAAATGCGTACAATGTTGTCCGCTCAAGGATACAATCTGGCTGGATTCAGGGCTGATGAGCCAATTGATATTGATTGAGTCTAAATGCAGAGCATACTGTCTGCCATGTACTACTGATTGCCAAATTTTGTATACTTTTTTATCTTACTGTTTCAATAAAATGAATCATTTGATGCTCACTGTTCGATTGTTTAATTATCCTCCTGGTGGTGGTCCTGTAGGCTAATATGGCCCAAAGCATGGTCCAATTGGCGGAAGCGGTTATGGACAAATGGGACCCGGTCCTGGAGGCTATCAAGGCCCACCAGGACTACCACGACTACCAATGCAATCGCTATCAATCCTCTCTCTCTCTCTCTCTCTCTCTCTCTCTCTCTCTCTCTCTCTCTCTCTCTCTCTCTCTCTCTGTCTCTCTCTCGCCCTCTCTCTCTCTCTCTCTCTCTCTCTCTCTCTCTCTCTCCCTCTCTCTCTCTCTCTCTCTCCCTCTCCCTCTCTCTCTCTCTCCCTCTCTCCCTCTCTCTCTCCCTCCCTCTCTCTCTCTCTCTCTCTCTCTCTCCCTCTCTCGCCCTCTCTCTCTCTCTCCCTCTCTTGCATTGCATTGTGTTAGCATTCGATGTCCCGAGCCCAGTCGCACACAACCAACCAACCAACCATTTGCATCATCATCAGCAGACACAGACCAAACCGAATAGACTCTCGTGATTGTGATCAAAATCTCCACTGGCGAGTGGCCAGTGGTGACTAACCAGCAACTACCACCACCAACAGCAGCACACATGCACAAACCTGCCAAAGAGTGTGAGGGTGGTGTGCCAGTGCACACTGTGCACCGATCGGGCAAGTCCGCGCGACGTGCACTGGCTGATTGTGCGTGTGTGCCATCAGGCACTGCGCCATCTTTGCTGAGCAGCACTTGATCGAGCAGTGCTACGAGCACTGAAGCACCTTCTCATGTTTAGAGTCTAAACATCTTAGCTGGTGGTGCCGCACTGCGGTGCGCACCACTGGTGCGGTGTGCGCGGCGTGGTGATGCCCGTCATAGAAGGGGTAACCACAAGGACTACAACACTAAAACTGATCATCTAGTTAGATTCTAGTTCCAAAACAATCAATAACCAATCAGCATAACTATAATGTCGTTGTTCTTATCGTATTGTCAAATGGCGGCAAATGTAATCTCATCAAGGTCCTTGTGAATGTGAAACTTGACTTGGCCACCTGGCGGTAGAATGTTGGCATTAGCTCCTTCAGCGTGTGAGCATGTGAGTGTGCAGTGATCATCATTTGTGTTTTGACCTGTCTGTGTGACGCACGTGGCTCGTATCGGCAATTCTACTCGTACTGGCTTGATTGCACTCACTTCTACTTCTACCAACACCTTCAACCCGAACCATCATCATGACTCACGAAGAGCGTCCAACCTGGCAGACTCAACTCGATATCTGGGTGCAGTATCATCGTGAGGATGTGGGTCCTCGAATAGACTCACTCATTGGTCGTGCCTTTGATGAGCTCGAGCGCTTTCTCACTCGGACACCGAAGCAACTGCTCGCTGATTACGGTCTTGGTGTCGACGACGACGATGTCCAGCTGATCGAGGATCATCCAAAAGATCCTCGTGACCTGGTTGCGGCGCTATTCATTGTAAGGCTGACCACAATTTACATGGCTTGTGACTGAGCCTACTGAGTATTTGGGTTGTTAATGATCGTTTCATTTTCTTTTCACTTTAAGAGGACATTCAAAAAGAAGGGCCACTCCGTTAAGACTGCGTTCAATGCGATACACAAAAAGTGTGTATCTAAACTTGGAAGTGTTCTGCCCCTTATGCCAAAGGACGGGACAACTGACCTGGAGGATCAAGCCGGTCCACTGTTGGCAGCCCAACGTACCCACTACCGTCAACAGTTCCGTTTGCTGTTGGATCGCTTTCTTGTCGAAGCGCGGCAGTGCATGGCGCACTGTCTCGAGACACGAGACCGTGGTGGCACTGTTCCGCTTGGTCCTAGGCAGAAGTCCTTTCCATGCCCGTATGGTTACATTTGGCTGCCTGTAGAGACTCAAATGTTCGCTGCAAGCGAAGAGGCTCAAGATGCTAAATGGGATTCGCAGGAGCGCTTTTCGGCTACATTCGATGCGATGCTTGTTGATATGCGTGCACTCATGTCCGAGAAAGGATACAAGTTCGTTGGATTCAGTTCTAATGATCCAATTGATATTGATTGATTCTAAATGAACGAGCACACACACAGACTACTACTGTCACTACTGAATGTCACACATTGTGTGAACTTTTGTTTTTACTGTTTTTAATAAAATGAATCATCTGATGTTCACTGTTCGATTGTTCAATTATTCACCTGGTGGTGGTTCTATTGGCTAATATGGTCCAAAGCATGGTCTAATTGGCGGAAGCGGTTGAGGACAAATGGGCCACTACTCGTGTCATATCATCACGCCGATTTGGCATGAGTTACGGCCATAGACGGTGTCGACACCTGGTGGTGAGAAATCGAATTAAAACGAGAAAGGCATGTGTGCTTGTGTGTGTGTTGTGTGAGTATGAGTGTACTGGCTGGCTGGCTTGCCTCAACCGTACCTTCGCCTTCCGTGCATTTACTCAAAACATCGTGTGATTCTAAGTTGATTTTGGACTTTTTCGGGACAGTGTTTGGTGTTGGTAAGTGGTAAGCTCAAGTGAATGTCTAACTTGTCTTATAATGTTGATTACTTTCAGTAAGCTGAACCATCATCATCATCACCTCACACAACACAACAGACACACAGGCACGGCACATCATGTCTCAACAAGCAAAGATCACTTCGTTCTTCAACAAGAAACCCGAAACTCAACAACCGAGCACCACCACCACCAACAACCACAACCCAAAAGGCTATCGTGTGGTGGTCATCAACAGGCAACAACAAGCCTCAACAGCCTCAACATCACAAGCCTCGAGTGTCATCACCACCGATGGCCGCACCGGTACCGCTGTCGATCAGAACCATGATCCCAACAACTACAACTACGAGAGCGATGCCACCGATGTCTACGATTATGATGAGAAGGAGGACTTGTCTAAGCTGAAGGGCACTGACTCAATGCTGTCAAACGGTAGTTTGAACAATGATGGACTGATGGTGGTGGATGTTGAGAAGGCAGACGACGGCTTGCAGATGATGATGACAAAACGAGAAGTATCATCATCATCGAAACGAACGAAACGAAAGAACCAAACTGTCTATCCGCCCGAGGAAGCAGAACAGAATGGCACTACCGTGAACCACTTCATTCGACGTACTTTGCGCAACAAAGCACAACCGAGTACGTCAGCTGATCACGAAACCAAAGACAGTGACAAGGCTATGCCACCCAAGAAGAAGCAAAAGACCACCGAACAGAAGAAGACAACAAAACGCAAACCCAAAACCAAACCCACCACCACAACCACCACCGCCAACAAAAAGCCTAAAGTATCGAAGCCCCCACTAGTGATCACCATTGCCGACTCACCATCACCATCTCGCAATTCCAAAAACTATAACCCAAATCCCCTCCCTACTCATTCGCCTCTGAAACTGTGGACTCAAAGCCATCAACCTCGCACAACCGGTGACCTGATTGGTGGGAGCCACCACTCGAAGCAAAACATTGAAACATTCAAACAGTGGCTATCGACTTGGGAGGATAGGTTCAACAATTCGACCGTGAACGGTAAGTACAATCGTGATCTATTTCTGTTTGATTAATGTTTTGATTTGCTTTAACAGAAACCCCTAATGACGACCAAGCGCCTTTCAATGTAACACGAGACAAGTGTTTCCACATCCACGGGCCAAGTGGCGTTGGCAAGACCTCACTGGTCTACTCAGTGGCAGCTGACTTTGGCTACAAAGTGCTCGAGTTCAATGGTAGCAGTGTTCGGCTGACGCCGAGTTTGGTGCAGAAGGAGTTGAACAATGCACTGCAGTCGTACTGTCTCAACAATAACCAGTCAACCACCAATCAACTTGCACTATCAAAACAACAATCGACATGTCATCACCAACAACCTAACCAACAACATCACCATCACCAACAACAAGTGAAACTATCTAAATCTCTAATCTTAATCGACGATCTCGACGGTGTAATCTATGAGAACCATCGTGGCAGTGCCTTCACCGAATCACTGTGGCGTGCACTCAAGCCCATCATTGCCAATGCCCGAAAGCCAATTGTCTTTACCTCGAGCCTGCGAGAGAACTTTCTGTTCTCTTCCAACGCATCGGATTTGAGCTACTTTCGGTCGATTCGAATGGCTCCCATTGGTCGGGCCGAGTTGGAGCGGCACTTGGCTTGTCTCGTTAGGTCAGAAGAAGAAGATAGAGATGACAAGTCAAAACTCGACAAAGTGAGGCTCAACTGTGGCGATGCACGAGGCGCAATCAACGATGCACAGTTCTGGGCAATGCACCGCCACCATCAGAAGACTGCCAAATCAGTGCACCCTCAGCAAAATGAACAATCGAACTCGAAAGAAGTAGAAGAATGGCCACACAACTTGAGCGCTGTCAACTTGGCCACCCAAGCACTGATTTATGAGTCACTCTCCGTGGAAGACATCTATCAGACACAGCTGAATCGATTGTGTCTAGTCGGCAACGAGTTTGACAGTTCGTACGATCGTCACCTACACGACCATCGAGCGTCACTACTGTTGGACAGTTCCGAATCGATTGTGCTCAACCGAGTCCAGACCGGAACTATTCTGTCACTCGATCATCGATTGCAAGTAGAAGGCGAAGGCAAAGAACTGAAGCATGTCCAGTCGACCATCGATCACTTGGTACACCATCACCACCACCAACAGCAGCAGAACGCCCCTCGGTTTGTCATCAATTCTTCTTCTGCTGCGGCATTCGCAGATCTGATTGCCTTCTACGACTCGATCCGGTCAACTCAACCCGAACTGGTGGACGCCCTTTTGGAAGGCCAAGAGTACAAAGAACACAATGCCGAACCAGAACCAGAATCACCTGTCAATATCTTTGCTCAGATTCGCACCAACGAGCAACTGTCCAGCTTCATGCGAACGTACTCGAGACAGAATCGAAACTAAACTAATCGTTTATTTATTGATCTACACACACACACACACACCATTTACATTTTATATTATTTGCCTTTTATTTATTGTCATTTGCATGAACAACCATTACAATTCAAATTGATTCGAATCGATCTCGATTGATCTCGAATTCGCATACAATTCCTTCATTCTTCCAGTCAACTGTGCACACTGTCCACAGACTCATCCCAACAAAACACTTTCAATTTGCTATTCAAACTCAAAGTGTCTAAGCGTCCTCGTCCGAAATATTACGCTCTACTGAATCATCATTTCGTTTATTATCGATTTTCTTTATTCATTCAACCAACTAAATGGAGCCATTTGCACACAGACACACAAACACACAAATAGACCAAAACACTCGATAATGATCGATTTTGTTAGACTACCATTACTGAAAGTATGTAGCGTAACTATTTGAACCTATTTGACTATTATTAATAATTTGTCATCCATTTTTTATTATTATTAAATTTATATTAACGCTTTATATCTGGAATTATCCATAAACATGTCTGTGTGTCCACTTGAGTGTGATTTTCCAAATGCTTAGTGCTCATTTTCACACACAGAATAGGATGGAATGGAAGATTTTTTGGCTGTGCACCTTCATCAAATGGACGGACGTGTGTCTATCGGGGAAAAACCCACTAAAACATTGATTGGTTAGTTGCGTGTGCGTGTAGATACGCAAGCAAACTTATTGAACATTGCCTCATTATTACTGTACTAAGACATTAATTGAATGTGTTGTATTTGTTTTCGTTTACATTGCTAATTAGTTTCATTAATCATAATAATCATAAGTCGAACAAGTCATTAATAATGGGAACATTAGCTCAAATGTGACATGAACACACACACATCCGATTGTATTGTGTTGGTAGTGTTATGTCGTGTTGTTGGTTGCTGTGTAAGCGAACCGTGCTAATGGGGCAACCTAATTGTGGTATAGTGTTGGCCTCCATTCGAAAATCGGAAATATACATCTCCGCTCTCTCGTTTAGCATCTACCATCTTTTGGCCCTGTGTCCGGTTGTGTGCGTGTGTGCCGTTGTGTGTCTGTTTGTGGCTGGTGGCCGGTGGCCAGTGATCCATCTCTTGAAGTTCGATCGAACTACTATTACTAATCGATATATATATCGAATCGATTTGTCATTTGTGTCTGTTCTCTATGTGTTTAGAATTCGAAATCGAGCCCGGGCAAGTGAGTGAGAGTGGTTAGAGACGGTTTAATGTCAGTCTATATAACCAGAAAGAGCAAGTGAACAAGCAAGCGAACAAACAAGCGATCACAGGTTCAAACCAGTCTAGGCCATCATTTGTCCATTTGGCCATTCAGACCCACTACCAGGTCGAGTACATAATCAATAAGCAGAGCACATATACACTGCACTGTGTAACTCGAAACCATCATCTCGAGCGAACGCGATCGCGTCCATACATTGAATTGTGGCCGTCTGTCTGTCTGTCCGTGTGCGGTTGTGGGCACACACACCGCACACTCAGTTCAAGTGCAAAGGCATAAAGTGTCACTGCTGCGGCTGCCGATTTCGAACGCTCGATCTTCGAGTGCACTTTCCAGTGGCTCACTCACTCGATCGCTTGCGCGCATTGATTGGAAATTCGAGTTGATGGGGCAGCTAGTGTTGAGCAATCTAAATTAATATCACGATATATCGAGAGCCATCGCATCATAATCTCGTTCGGTTGGAAGGCCAACTACCAATACGAATGTGCAAAGTGAAAGTGAATAACAAGGCAAACGAGAGCAGGAGCTCTGAGTATTGACTATTGTGCGTTTGTGCTTGTGTGTGTTCGCTTGTGAGGCCACCGATCGACGCTTGCAATAGTGAGCCTTCTGTCGAGTTTTGTGCTTCTCTGCCACCGACGAGAGGGCAAACTACACAACTGGCACAACACCGAGCACAGCACACAACTTTGCCTGTGCACTCTCTCTCTCTCTCTCTCTCTCTCTCTCCCTCCCTCTCTCTCTCCCTCTCTCTCTCTCTCTCTCTCTCTCTCTCTCCCTCCCTCTCTCTCTCTCCCTCTCTCTCTCTCTCTCTCTCTCTTTCCCTCTCTCTCTCCCTCTCTCCCTCCCTCTCCCTCTCTCTCTCTCCCCTACTCCGATCGATGTGTCGACTACATCCACGGTGACGGTGAGTCGGCGGTTTGTGGCGTGTGTGTTAGTTGTTCGAGTCTGTTCTTCTTCGTGTTCATCAACATCATCAACATCGCCATTCGAGTCTCTCGTTTGATCTCTTGCCAACGAGCCGCAGTTGTGTTGTGTGTTGTTGGCTGTTTCATTGTTGGCTAACCACAGCCACCGCAATCGACATCATCAAACACGAAAGCTCACTCAACCGTCAGTGTCAAACACCAGCACACCAGCACCACACAACCTAACCTCATCATCAAGAGTGGTGCACACAGAACATTCACATCGTGTGCAACACCGAACAGGAACACGAGCACACACACGAACATAACGAAAACGGAATTTGCCGATTACTCATTGCATCGAGTGGTTGTCGTCGTCTACGTCAGTGGTGTGTGTGGTGACTGTCCGTCAGTGTAATCATCATCAACCGTCCGAGTCCGATCATCCTCCCACACGAGTTCACACTGGTTCATCATCATCACAACTCGGCGTTAAGTAACACCGACGGACACACAACACGTCGGTTGGTTGGTTGGTGCACTCTATCCAATGTAGTGCAGTACACACCGTTGTTGTTCAACATCATCATCATCACTGCTGATATGGTTGCCATCATCATCGTGGTCGTTTAGTGCCATTTTGCCGGAGTGATAACACAGTCAGTCAGTTAGGGAAACAGCTCAACTGTCACCTCGGCCAACACAACGCTCTCTCTCTCTCTCCCCCACTGAGAGCGCAGTCATCAAATCTCGAGTCACTCCCACTCCCACTGTCCATTCTGTAACCCACACTTTTGTTCCAATTCCAGTCCCATACCACACACACACACAACCCTGATCTCAACCTAGGTCCACACTTGTATCCAATTTCCAATTTGTAACAACTCTACACAATCTAATCGAGAGAGGCCATCATCAAGAAACCGAAGCCACACTTCTACACTACGCTACCTGAGTGAGTTCTATCATCACACACAGTACCTAAAGTGTGTGCGGTCAAGTAATGCGCAATCCACCGCATTGCAACATACGCGCTGCAACAATTAGTATTACCCAACAAACCAAGTACGGTTAGAAGAATACTGCTCAGTCATTCCTCCTTCTCAAACAACGTCGACATCGTGCGATCGCTTTATCTTCAAATCTAATCTTCACTGCACTCTTCCCGAAAATAGTCATTCGAATCTAAATAGTAAGTTCACACATTTCTATTTGCTTTGTGTGTTGTATATTGATTTAGACAGTTTGTAGACAGCTTAGCCAATGGCACACACTCTCTTGCTGTATTAGTTGATTGAGAGATTGAGAGAGTGCGAGAGAGAGAGAGAGAGAGAGAGAGAGAGAGAGAGAGAGAGAGGAGAGAGAGTGAGAAAGAGTGAGAGAGAGAGAGAGAGAGAGAGAGAAAGAGAGAAAGAGAGAGGGCGAGAGAGAGAGGGCGAGAGGGCGAGAGGGCGAGAGAGAGAGAGAGGGAGAGAGAGAGAGTGCGAGGGGGAAAGAGAGAGGGCGAGAGAGGGCGAGAGAGAGAGAGGGCGAGAGAGGAGAGAGAGGGCGAGAGAGGGAGAGGGAGAGAGAGGGAGAGGGAGAGGGAGAGAGGGCGAGAGAGGGCGAGAGAGGGCGAGAGAGAGAGAGGGCGAGAGAGGGAGAGGGGAGAGAGAGGGAGAGTGAGAGTGAGAGAGAGGGAGAGGGGCGAGAGAGAGAGAGGGCGAGAGAGGGAGAGGGAGAGAGAGGGAGAGGGAGAGGGAGAGAGGGCGGGAGAGGGAGAGTGAGAGAGAGAGAGAGAGGGCGAGAGAGGGAGAGGGAGAGAGAGGGAGAGTGAGAGTGAGAGAGGAGGGAGAGGGGCGAGAGAGAGAGAGAGGGAGAGAGAGGGAGAAGGAGAGAGAGAGAGAGAGAGAGAGAGGGAGAGGGAGAGGGAGAGAGAGAGAGAGAGAGAGAGAGAGAGAGAGAGAGAGAGAGAGAGAGAGAGAGAGAGAGAGAGAGAGAGAGAGAGACAATGAGCTTAGTTTAGACGAACATAACCAAACGCCTGATAATGTTGAACAATAAACAGTCTGTCTAATCGTCACTTCGATTGCGGATTCACATTTAATTATCAGCAAACGACCGTAACAAGTGAGTTAACACTAAGAGTTAGTACGCTATATCCATCTTTTGTTAGTAATTTGATTGCTCCTGTCTTTAATAATACGAACCATTGAGCCGAGTATTTAGCCGCAAACCTTAAGCACCAGATCCATTTACAATCGAATTAACACACATCGAGTCGTCAATTTAGTCACTGCCGCGTTCGACTATTTGGTCAAGTTGTACCAAAGTGCATCACCGGTGGTGAATCATCATCAAACGGTTCGCACTCTAACCTAATTGGATTAGTCTATCGTTCATTGTGGCCAGCATGTACAACTTGTAGTATGTGTGTACAGTGCAGTGTATGTGCACTTTTGCGTAACCTTTAGTACTACTCACAATGATAATTAATGGCTTATCCTTAGTAACGGACAGTGTGAGTAAGTGTGTGCTTAGTGTGTATTGCCACTTGTCATTACCCACTATCACTAACCACCATCACTCTAATGATGTGTTCCTTCTTCTTCATGAGTAATTATTAATGTTTTGTCATCCTATTAGGACAAACTCACTCATTCACACTGTCTCATACTAAGCTACGAGTCTACGAGTCTTTAGTCGTGTTAGTTTGCCAGCTGAATCCACTCACACTCACACTCTCAATCAGTATCAGCACACATGTTCAATTCGTCGCGAATTAGCATTAATCGAGTCGCCATTTGAGCGATCAATTGTCAGCGGAACAACACCATCATATGACTGTTAATGTTGTATACCACTTGTACGTGTACATGTTCGATCAATTAGTGCATATTCACTCTGTCTGTCTGTCTGTCCGTTCCCACCAGTGTTCGATATATCCTAATTAATCATTTGTTTTCTTTTCCCCTCTCATTGCCTACCTCTCTGCCTTTTAGTATATCATCATAGCCGATCGGTGAAGTAGCACACAGGAGCACAGTACACGTGTATTCATCATCCAACCACTTGCTACGCACTCTACCTGAACACTCACTGGGTTGAGCGTTCATATTCCATCGATTGTCCAACTCAGCAGTTCCAGTTGTTGTGTACGCGTCGTGTGGATCAGTCTCCTTTCTCAATCTCTCAACCTGTAACCACCACCGAACCCCCGAATCGAGCCACTCAGTATCAATCACAACCAGCCATCATCATCGATCATAATGGAGAAAGAATCGCAGCTCATGACTCAGGAACAACAACAACAGCAACAGAACAACTCCAAGGACCAAGTGGTGGAGAATGGCAAGAAGATCGAGTTGAGTAAGACTGTCATCTCGGTGAGTGGCCACGGTGGACACGGTGGCGCCCACTTTGACCTCCACTTTGTGTGTGATGCATTTTTGCGCTCAATCGACGACAAGAGCGCAATCGACGTGTTCCTCTACCTACAGGGCTTCAGTGAACTCAACAAGTAAGTGACCATCTTTATAATTTGATAGTATTTGTCTTACACTCGTGTTATATGTTTCACCAGATTCTTCAACATGTTCGGCACTCTGTTCTCCTTCGTGACCAAGGACGTGCAGGCCAAGATTGGCATTCTCAACGCGTATGCAGAGGACAAGGCCGAGGGCTTCAACTATGCCACCATTCAGTCGATGATTGACTACGAAAAGTCCCGAGAACTGCTGAAGGATCATAAGCGTCCGTCGGGCGCACGGACACTGCTCCGTCTCCATCGGGCACTCGAGTTCATCTCACAGTTTCTGCACGAGGTGACCAAAATTGAGGACGAGGCGAGCACTGTGGGCTCGGCGCGCAATGCCTACAACCGGACACTGGCCAAGTTCCATCCGTGGTACATTCGCAAGTCGGTCCAGGTGGCGACCTATGCGCTGCCCTACCGAAAGGTGCTAGTCGAGCGGGTGTACAGTGGCAAGGTGCCCTCGGGCGGATCGAAGGAGGTGAACGAGAACATGTCTCATCTGGCCAACATTGCCGATCAGGTCTTCTTTGCCACTCACAAACTGTACGAGGAGCACAATCTGCTCGACTTGCCCTAGAAGATCGAAACAGATCAAACCGAACCGGTGGTCACTCTCAACTCGGACCGACTCAAATGACCGAGAGACCAATCGAACGAACAGATAGAACCAAGCACTGTGTGATAGATACAACATATAACAAATAGAAGTAGTAGTTCTTGGTAGTAGGAACACAAACACAAACACAAACACAGACACTCACGAACGATGAACAATGAACCGATCAAAGGACCACGGACCATGACTTCAAAACAAAACAGACTTCAAACCTCTCTCAGCCTCCTTGGCAAACCTCTTTGGAAACTCCCAATCAAACCAAGCACCCTTCCCTTTAGCAAAACCAATTAATCAAATGATGAATGTTCAAATGTATCGTATATATATCTTATTTATTATTATTTATGTTCTATTTATATTATTTTATTTATTATTTATTATCGAATTCCACTGGCTATTCTATTCTATTGTTTACTTTTACACGAACACGATCATGTCTTTCTTTCTCACTTTGTCTTCACTCTCTCAACTCAGGCCGTACACACAGTAGACACGATGTAGTAGAAGTAGTATCGATGTACTATCAATAAATCTATGATTTACTGATTGATCTAACCGAAATTGTTTGTTATTGTTGGTCTTTTTGGTGTTCTCGTTCGAGAAAGTACGCGACAAACCGATCAGTCTGCCTCTCTCTCTCTCTCTCTCTCTCTCTCTCTCTCTCTCGCCCTCTCTCGCCCTCTCTCGCCCTCTCTCTCTCTCTCTCTCTCTCTCTCGCCCTCTCTCGCCCTCTCTCGCCCTCTCTCGCCCTCTCTCGCCCTCTCTCGCCCTCTCTCGCCCTCTCTCTCTCTCGCCCTCTCTCGCCCTCTCTCGCCCTCTCTCGCCCTCTCTCGCCCTCTCTCGCCCTCTCTCTCTCTCTCTCTCTCTCTCTCTCGCCCTCTCTCGCCCTCTCTCGCCCTCTCTCGCCCTCTCTCGCCCTCTCTCGCCCTCTCTCGCCCTCTCTCGCCCTCTCTCGCCCTCTCTCGCCCTCTCTCGCCCTCTCTCTCTCGCCCTCTCTCGCCCTCTCTCGCCCTCTCTCGCCCTCTCTCGCCCTCTCTCGCCCTCTCTCTCTCTCTCTCTCTCTCTCTCTCGCCCTCTCTCGCCCTCTCTCGCCCTCTCTCGCCCTCTCTCGCCCTCTCTCAGACTCAACAATCTGTTCTCGGTTTGTCCGTACTTATCTCATACAAACAAACAAACAAACAGGAGATGATGAGTTGAGGTAAGTTTTGGGTTATTAATCACATCACTTGCCACTCAGTTTGAGAACTTATATTACGCATAACGCAATGTATACGACTTGATCCGTATATTTGCAATGAACCCAACTTTATTGGGCTTTCGCGATGGTATTTCTCATTCAAACGGAGACGAGTATTACGATTTATGAGGTAGATGATCATTAAAAAGGGGTAAAGGTACCATTTCAATTAGTGTGGTGTGTTGATGTCTGTTTGAGATAAGACCAAGCACAAGCCATTACTAATTAGTTGTCTCGTTCTCGTTACGATTACTTTGCGCTATTAAGAAGTGCATCGGTGTGTTCTCTTCTCCGCATGACCAACGCATCATCGCACACACACACACGCCGTGACCACATGTAAGGACATGTATGCAATACATTAAGAGTTGCAATAAGTTTGTCCACTTGTGTGTGTTGGCTATAATTAAGTTGAACGCAAAGTAGAACAAGTTTGCCGAATTATCAAATATATTGCATCACCTTTAGTGTTTTGCTGCTGTGCTGTGTTGTTACACTTTAACTTGTGTCAAATCAATCAATCAATCAACAATCGATTTGACAAACCAATTTGAAGTCAAACCAATCAGTGCAATCAGTTTTGTTGTTTTGTTCTATCTCGATCGGAAATGACCGTCTGTGCATGTTTTAGTACAGTGTGTATGTGCCATATCGCACGGTGGCACCTCACTGTTGGTGGTGATTGTCCATCTCATCCACTCAGCAGTGGCCATCATCACTCATCACCACCACCACCACTGCAGCCAATTGCCATCAACTGCGCAATCAACTGTCCCACTTGAGTACACACTTTCATATGCACATCCATTAATTGTGTCCATTGTGTGTCCAGTCGGTGTTGTGTTGTGTTGGCCAGTTGCCTCACATTGTTGTCCACTTTATCCTCCATTCACTGTTGCATTTTGTTTTGTTTTGTTCTATTGTGTCATTCATTCATTCTCTCGAATTAAGCAACTTTCGTTCAGTTTGATATTGAACATTCGAGTGCACTTAATACGCACACACACACACGATCGAACGCACCGAACGACATCTGTGGACGTCACTCGCGTTTTCACGTCACGAAGGTAACGCCTTTTTGAGCAGCAATCGAGTTCGCTTTGTTGTTGTTCTCGCTCTCCGCTCTCTCGAGTGCGAACTTGTCCGTCCACTCGTCGATCGCGCGCGCCTTTGTCAGTGCATTGCTCACCCTCACTCACTCACCCTCACATCCTCCCTCCTGTGTGGCAGTCAGCCAGTCAGGCAGGCAATCGTACTGCAATCCTGTCGTCGCCGTTGTAGTCGTCAACGTCTTCGCCGTCTGGAATGTCGCAATCACTACTCTCGCCAGCCGACACCAGATTCTTGTAATCTCACCTTCCGGGTCAGATTGGTTCACCTGACCACGGTGTCCACTCAACCCTCCACTCAAGTACTCACTCAGTTCCTCATTCAGCTCTGTGCACTGTGTGTGTGCATTGTGTCCATTGTCCAGTGGTGACAGTGCACATTCCTCGCTCCGGTTGTGTTATTTCGAGTGTCCCACCGATCAAATCACCCAATCCACTCAACTCATCACTCCAATGGCCACCACCAAGACAGATCTGCTGCTGCCCAGTCCGTTGAAGGCACCGAACATGGCCGGCTGTGCTGGCTCGTCGCCATCTGCTGCTCCTCTTCCGACCACGCCCAAAAATCAATTTTCGGTCAACAAATTCTTCAAACTGATGAAGTACGAACGACTGCGGCTGATCACCTATTTGCTGTATGGTCACCAGTGGCCCAAGATGGACGCGATATCACCGTCCGAGCTGGCCAAGGCTGGATTCTTCTATTTGCACGACGATGCGGTGCAGTGCACCTTCTGTCGGGGCGTTATACGCGACTGGGACTGTGGTAAGTAGCGCTTGTGCCTTCTTTGTATCCGTTTGGACTCTTTGTATCCTTTGGACCATTTGTACCCTACGGGCTATTCGTATCCATTGGACTCTTTGTATCCTCTCTGTCCTCTGTCATCTCTGTTGCCTTTGTTCCCTCTGTTCCCTCTGTACCCTTTGTACCCTTCGTACTCTCTGTATCCTCTGTATCCCCTGTTCTCTCTGTTCCCTCAGTTCTCTCCGTTCCCTCCGTTCCCTCCGTTCCCTCCGTTCCCTCTGTTCCCTATGTACCCTTTGTACCCTTTGTACTCTCTGTATCCTCTGTCGTTTCTGTTCCCTCTTTACATTCTTTATCCTCTATCCTCTTGTTCCCACCGTCCCCTCTGTTCCCTCTGTTCGCTCTGTACCCTTTGTACTCTCTGTATCTTTTGTATCCTCTGTTCCCTCCGTTCCCTCTCTTTCCTCTGTACCCTAAGCGCCCTTTGCACTCCTTTGACACTATCTAACCTATCCATTTGTCTACAGGCGACGATCCACTGGAAGAGCACAAGCGTCACTTCCCCAAGTGTCCTTTCGTATTAGGCGAGTACTGTGGCAATATGCCAATCGAGATCGATCCAGACATCAACTCGGACAAGTCGATGGCATTCAGCGCACCCGAGCCAGCCGCGGTCAGTCGAGCCGATTGTATGGACAATCAGAGCTCTCAACAGTCAGGCAACAACTACAACAAGACGGACATTCCGCGCTTTCCACTGTTTAGTGAGCCGTCCCACCGGTCGCGCACCTTTCTCAGTCCCAACTGGAAGGCGACCGAGATCAACTGCAATCAGCTGATCGATGCGGGCTTCTTCTACACAGGTAAGAGAGCTTGACTATCTTTAGCATCGAATTGATCATTCTGCTCTTTCACATTGAACAGGCAAAGACGACCGTACTCGATGCTTCCACTGTGGTGGAATGCTGTTCAAGTGGAAGGCGAACGAGAATCCACTCGAAGAGCATGCACGCTTCTTCCCCGAATGCGCCTTCATGGTGGCCAGTCGTGGTCAGAACTACATTGAATTTGTACAGTTCAAGACACAGATCATCGAAATGCGCCAAAAGATGGACTCACCCGCGGCGGTGATCAACAAGGACTTGGACTGTATGCGCAAGATATCGTACGAGAACTTTCTGAACATGAAACAGTCCGCCTACAGGATGATGAACAAGTTGGAGCGACGCAACAGTGACAAGACCAAGGGCGCCAACTCGACCTACCAGCGATACATTAACAAACAGTTCTTCCTGGTAGACTGTCAGAAGCTGTTCCAGTACTTGCAGAGTCTGGACATTATGAAGCCGAGCTCAAGTCCACCGTCGTCTCAACCATCGCCCAACACTTCATTCGCAGCATCATCGTCTTCATCGAGTCAACAGCAACCACCACTCAACCACTCGTCAATCTTCAGTTTAGACGATAGCACAAACGATAACGATAATCGATCATCGAAGAGTTCATCGGACGAGGAGATGGAGGACAGTAATGGAAACAGACGAACGCCTCGCACCGAGCTCACCTGCATCATTTGCTGTGACCGACAGATTGAGATTGTCTTTGTGCCCTGTGGCCATCAGATGGCCTGTCGCAAGTGTGCGGACAAGTTCAAGTGCTGTCCCATCTGTCGGGTGGCCATCGACAACAAGGTTCGAACCTACTTTGCTCATTGAACACGGGACACACAACCCAACTATGTCCAAAATGACGCAATAATAAACCCAAAAAGTCATGTACCCAAGTACCACACTAACCCCGGTTGATCTGAAATGTAATCAATTTCGAAACCATTTTATGTACTTACTACACACTGCACACAACTCAATTTCGTTGTACATTTGCACATTACATTACTCAATCCATGTACCACAATACAGAACAAGCCACACAAACCCGTGAGCATACACATTCGAACATGTAAATAGTCAAACGAATCATCATCATACACATCCGATACGGCTTTGATTTGGCTTATGTATTGACCCGTTTCCCCGTTGTTTGTTGTATTGTTTGGCTTGTTCTGTTGCACTATTGCACTCTATCAATAATAAAGACTAATCATTCTCGAATTGACGGTTTACCCAAAACCGAACAGGACAACAAATATTGACAATGGACAGCTATGTGTGACAGGCAGTGTGGTCACTGTTTGTTGGGCAATGTTGGCGTTGGTCGAATAGTGCACTCGCAACTGCAATGTCACAACCGTCTCTCTCTCTCTCTCTCTCTCTCTCTCTCTCTCTCTCTCTCTCTCTCTCTCTCTCTCTCTCTCTCTCTCTCTCTCTCTCTCTCTCTCTCTCTCTCTCTCTCTCTTTCTCTCTCTCTCTCTCAATCTCTCTCTCTCTCTCTCTCTCTCTCTCTCTCTCTCTCTCTCTCTCTCTCTCTCTCTCTCTCTCTCTCTCTCTCTCTCTCTCTCTCTCTCTCTCTCTCTCTCTCTCTCTCTCTCTCTCTCTCTCTCACTCTCTCTCTCTCTCTCTCTCTCTCTCTCTCTCTCTCTCTCTCTCTCTTGTTTGTTTGTTTTGGTGTTTGGTTGGTGGTGGTGGTTCCAAGTGTCAATCACTTTGTTTGTCTTGTCATGTGTCATGTCTTCTTCGGTTGGTGTTTGCCAATTCGATTGATTGTCCGTTGTTGTTCACTATCACATGATCACATGATCGTTATCGTGTTTGTTTGAGTGTGTACATACATTCACTAGAATGATCTCGTTCATGATGATTAATTCGTTCTCTTTTGTTGACCCGCCCATATATCGACTGATATCAATTTTGTTGTTGAGAGTGCTTAGAGAGAGAGAGAGAGAGAGAGAGAGAGAGAGAGAGAGAGAGAGAGAGAGAGAGAGAGCTACTTAAGTCACTCAGAGGGTGCACACGCTAATTTCTGTCTTGTGTTTGTCTGTTATATTAAGCTCTCTTTTTGGTTGTTGGGTTACGGCTGTCACTTGTGACACAAGTCTTGAGTGCGTCACTTGTCATTGACTTGTAATTGTCCGTCGTCCGTCGCTGAATCGAATCAAATGGCTAGGCTCGGCACTATCAAGTGCCTAGCACTTTGTATCTTTACCTTGTTTGGCCTTACCTTTTGTTCGTCTAATGTGCCAACGGACAGCACTCCACAGCAAATTCATCTTTCACTTGGAAGTACGTGATTTGATTTGGTTTACTTTCAGTTTCATATACTAACCTGACTAATCTATTACTTACTTACTATTCGATCACATCATTGCACACACACAGGCAGTCCAGTGGAGCTGGTGGTCACCTGGACAACATACAACCCGAGTGATCTCACCTTTGTTCAGTTTGGCCAATCGGCCACTGAGTTCGATCGGGTCCTTTCGGGCTGGCAGAGTGTCTTTGTGGATGGTGGTGAACTGAAGCGCGTACATTACATTCATCGAGTGGTGCTCACTGGCTTGGATGCGCTCACCACTTATTGTGAGTAGTCAATGTTGCCATTGTTGTGTTTAGCTCAGCATTTGATTTGTCTTTGATGCTCCTCGAATTGTCTATAGACTACCGTTGCGGGTCCAACAGTTCGTGGAGCACTGTATACTCATTCAAAACACTGTCCAACAAGTCCGACTGGAGTCCTCGTGTACTGCTGTACGGTGACCTCGGCCTGGAGAATGGTGTCTCCATTCCGCGCATTCGAGAACAGGTAGAACGAGGCAATGTTGACTTGGTGTTCCATGCTGGTGACTTTGCATACGACATGGACTCGGTAATCGAATGATGCAATCGAATCCACAATTAGATTATATTCTAATCTAAATGTTCCTGAAAACAACAGAACAATTCATACGTTGGTGACCAATTTATGCGTACCATTGAGCCGATAGCCGCGCGGGTGCCTTACCAAACATGTGTTGGCAATCACGAGTACGCCTAGTGAGTGACTGATCCGATAATAGTCTTATCTTATCCTTTTTGCAAAATCCTTATCCTTATCTAATCTAATCCTGTGTGTGGGTTCGACCCAATTTTGTATCCCCCAAAACACACAGTAACTTCTCCAACTACGTCAATCGTTTCACGATGTACGACATGACTTCGCTGAAGGGCTTTACCGGTGATCGCCACTTCTATGCCTTTCATCTCGGTCCCGCGTTGATCATTTCCCTTTCCACCGAGTATTACTACTTCATTCAGTACGGACTGGCACAGATACTGCACCAATACTTTTGGTTAGAGGCTGTATTGGTGGAGGCGAACCTTCCGGAGAATCGTGCAGCCCGTCCGTGGATAATCACAGTAGGTCATCGACCAATGTACTGCACTGATAATGATGGCGACGATTGCACTCACCAGAACAGTATTGTAAGTGTTGTGGTGCTATCGAGTATTGTGTAACTTTTTTGTTTATTGCAATAGATCCGTAAAGGTATGACTCCACAACTCCGTGCATAGTCCGTACCTAACATTCTGAGTCAGGCATTCCATTCTTCCATACCTGGGGCCTTGAGGACCTGTTCTACAAGCACGGAGTGGATGTAGAGTTTTGGGCACACGAACACAGCTACGAGCGACTGTGGCCAGTCTACGATACTAAAGTGTACAATGGTTCAGTCAGCCCATACACGGATCCAGCCGCACCAGTCCACATCATCACTGGCTCAGCGGGTTGCCAGGAAAAGTTGGACAACTTTGGCCCACCGAAACCGTGGTCCGCCTTTAGACTGTCCGACTATGGCTACACTCGACTCAACATCCACAACGCGACTCACCTCAGCATTGAACAAATATCCGACCAACAGAATGGTAAAGTGATGGATTCAATCACGGTGGTGCAACACAGACACGGGCCAAGATCATCGTCACCCACCAACAAAACGAACTGATCCAGGAACATGGTGAACATTAATGAACAAAATGCATGGTTATAATATTAATATATTATTCGATTGAGAGAATTAAGAATAAACTATGACATTTTGAGAACAGTTGAGAAAGTGTGTGTGTGTGGAGAGAGAGAGAGAGAGAGAGAGAGAGAGAGAGAGAGAGAGAGAGAGAGAGAGAGAGAGAGAGAGAGAGAGAGAGGCCTATGGTTTGGTTGTGTCTGTTTATGTTTCGGTTAATGTACATCATCATCGAACGGATTGGACTTGTAATGTACACGATTTGAGTGTTTGTGTTTAGCTTTATACATAATCGAACTAACGCTTTAGTAATGTGATATATATTGAACATGTTGAACATCGAATTATCGTATAACATTTTTGTATATAATGGTAATAGTACATATTAGAACATATTTTAGAATAGTAACAAGAGATAGTATCATAACATAACATCCTTCATTTTAGCGGTAACGGTTTAGGACGTGTTTGTGTTTGGGTGTTTTTGTTTGCAAATGTGTTTTCGAAAACTTGTTTTGAAGACAGAATATGTATATATGATGGTCTGGGTTGAGGGATGAGCTCGCCGATTTGGCCACCCGGACAGACCCATCACGACATTAGGTCGATGGGTTTGGCTCGCGCTCGGGTTTTTTTTTGCAAATGTTGGACTGAGTATGGACAATAGTTTTGTGTGTTCCTGTTTGTGTTTGGGTTTGTGTCTGTGTTTGTGTGGTACAAGGCGACTGATGATGGCGTTGATGATGATGATGAAGATGATGATGATTATGATGATGAGTTGGTTGGTTGGTTGGTTGGTTGTGGCCTGTCAAGTTGGCACTCCGTAAAAGATGTAGATCTGCTCGTGTGGTGGACATGCAGTGACCACAGGGTACGCAGGTGGTGGACATGTGACAGACTTCGATGGTCGAGAGAGAGATGGCGAACGGAACTGGTTGGGGGAAAAGTGGACTTGCCTAGACTGGACTGGATAACTAACTTGGCGCGGGTTTGGGGTAGGGTTCCTTTGGAGCCAAAGGTATGTGCTGCTGCTTGTGGTGCTGTTTGACTGCGCTGGACTTACTTGGCGGTTTGATTGTCGTTGAGCAGAGAGGGAGAGAGAGAGAGAGAGAGAGAGAGAGAGAGAGAGAGAGAGAGAGAGAGAGAGAGAGAGAGAGGAATTGGTGATTGGGTTTTGGTGGTGGTGTGTGCAGTGTGTTGTTGTGCTCAGAAGTTCGGATTGTACACGTCGCGGTAGTAAGGTCGGTACTGTTGCTGTTTGGCACTCGTGGGCCACCACTTGGTGGGCGTAGGGGGACCAAGTGGCTGGTCGTAAGGACTGACCGGGTGGTGGTGTTGGTGGTGCTGCCACTGGTGGTGCATGCCTGAGGAGCGTGTCCGGGTGAGGCTGTCCGTCTCGTCGAACATGCCAATGCCGTTGAGGCCACCGCAGCTCGTACTGTGATGGTTGCCCAGACCGGGTTGCGGTGGTAGTTGTGGTGGCAGCGGTGGTGGACAGTTGCCAAGTTGGGACATGGATGGACGGTGGCACATCGGCAGCGGTCGGTTGGGGGAGTTGATTGATACGTCGGTGACACTGGGCCGGTGCAGGGGATAGATCGGCGGCGTCTGCACGATCTGATTGTGGGAACTGGAAGGAGGCGGTGGGGGTAGTGTCGGAATGGGCGGCGGCGGGGCTAGCGGGCCCGGACTCACACCCGGGCCTGATATCATTCGAAGCGGGTGCGGTCCGTGCGGTCCCGACAGGACGTGATTTCCGTTAAGGCCGTGGCCGTGGCGATCGGTGGTGCCGTATGCTTGGCATTCGGTGGAACCGAACATAGTACCACTGTTGAGGGAGGCAGCTTGGCAGCGTGGTTCGGGCCGGGGTACGATATGGCACGGGAGTCGGTGATGCATCCCGCCAGTGCTGGCCAGCTCGTATCGCTTCTCGTCTCCGCGCAGTTTGTACGCCAGGGCAAAGGCGAACGCCACCATCATGAGCTTGGGCAGCAGTGTGATGTAGACCTGGGTGGTGACCGAGTCCACCAGTGGGTAGTTGGGAATGCGGGTCCAGTTGAAGGGCAACAGACCGAACACCTGGTTGAGCATCACGATCAGGTGTAGCACGGCATAGGTCACCAGGAGGTAGTAGTTCTGAAAGTTGAGCCCACACAGACAGATGCACGAGAGGCAGCACATGAAGGTGGCCACGTAGGCCGACTTGCCCGACTCGTAGCCGTCCATCACTTTGTTGGGGTAGGTGAAGCCCCAGAAGGCGGCAATGAACATCGCCACCAGTACAAAGATGTTGCCCACCACGAGCACGTACGTCATGGCACGGTACTTGTTCATTGTGGCACGGGCACCGCGATGACGTCCTCCGACGCCCAACAGTGTGGAGAGAACATTAGCCGACAAACCCAACAAAGCACAACCGGATAAAAGAGGACTGAGAACTGTGCGCGCACGCGGTAGGAAAAGTTCGAGTGGGACTGGGTCTGTTTGGGTCTTGTTTGGGTCTGCTTAGGTCTGTTTGGGTCCGGTCTGGGGACTGCTGGGCGGTAGTGAAGGGCAAGAGAAAGTGTTGGGTTCAGAAGTTGAGCAAAGAGGCAATTCAAGTCCAAGGTTTGTGTAAGTTGAGTTGAGTTGAGTGGAACGGGGCACTAGGTCCGGTCAAGATGTGAATGCGATGGATGGGGTGAGAAGAGAATGGTAGACACGATCTGTGTGGAGAGAGAGAGAGAGAGTGAGAGAGAGAGAGAGAGAGAGAGAGAGAGAGAGAGAGTGAGTCAGAGAGAGAGAGAGAGAGAGAGAGAGAGTGAGAGAGAGAGAGAGAGAGAGAGAGAGAGAGAGAGAGAGAGAGAGAGAGAGAGAGAGAGAGAGAAGGACAGATAGAGAGGGAGAGAGGGAGAGAGGGAGAGAGAGAGAGAGAGAGAGAGGGAGGGAGAGAGAGAGAGAGAGAGAGAGAGAGAGAGAGAGAGAGAGAGAGAGAGAGAGAGAGAGAGAGGCTCAATGTATGTTGTCGATTAGATCGATTCGAGTGGTGGTCGTGAGTGTGGCAGTGGAGTGGTCGATCGGTGGTGCACTGACACACAGACCAATCGATTAGTGCATTGTCATTAATAATGCACACACACTCGTTCTGTGGATGTATTGCAGTGTGTCAATATTGACCATTGTCCACCAATCGAACGCATTCCGCCCACCAGCACACACACACCAACACGCACAATGCAATGTCAAGTCCACTCGAGTTGAGAGGCATCATCATCACATTGCCACAGGATTAGTGTCAAGAGTACTCACCAGGAATATCCTCGTCGGTCGGTCACGAGCCGTCGGTCTGGTCAGGTCTGGATATCAGACTTGGGAGGTGGCATGTTGGTGATGGCAAAGGAACGTGCCCAAGTGCCCACTGACCAGCACATCGGACACCAACATCGACATACAACTAACTCGATTAACTCGACTCGGCGATTGTGGCACCTTCTTCTCACGAGTATTATTCGGGTGGTTAGTATTTTTCCTGAGACGGCTGGTCAGGCGGCAGACACAGGCGCGAGACTAATTCGACTTTGGCCCAAAACGATCAATGAGAGAGCGAATCGAATGAGTGAGATCGGCGGAGAGAGAGAGAGAGAGAGAGAGAGAGAGAGAGAGAGAGAGAGAGAGAGAGAGAGATCGTGCCAGTTAGGCGAATAGTGTGCACCACCAAATGCACACGGAGGAGAGTCGATCGAGTGCGATCGTGTGTGTGTGTGTGTGTGTGTGGTATGATCGATTATTAATTTGCCACTAGGCACCTGCAATTAGGCAGATTCGACATCGGCAATTGCCACTGGACGAGACTATATACCACACACGGGACAGGATCAGGCTGAGTGGTGAATGAGAAGGGGGACAACGTGACCAACATTAGGCGGACTTGTGCTGCTGCTGCTGATGATGATGACGATGATGACGGATTGCTGGTTGTAATGTGATCCAGGTGGTTGTGCTTGCACGACAACTAGATGACAACGATGATGATGTAATGGATACAACAACAACGCGACAATCAAGCGAGAGACTGATCGTTCCAATTAGTGACGTGACGGGGCCCTCGGCTGATGATCACTCGGTCCGGCCTTGGCCTCCTCGGACAGCCACAGCTCACCTGGCCACGAGCACACCAAACACATTTTGACACACAGAGGACAACAAAGTTGGGTCGAGTGACGATGGCTGCACGAATCACTGACACGAGACTACGTTCATCTGTGCAAAGAGACGGGCACAAAACGGGACGAGATCGCTACCACAGAATGGCTTTTTGATGGTCTTGCATAACTCGATTTAAACTGGACAACAACGAGACAATTTGTGGTAACGATTTAATTGGCGTCATTAAGGGAGCACAGTATGACGACACCACCGTCACCAGGACGCAATTGGCCATTAAAAGTGGAAGCGAGTGAGTGAGTGAGTGAATGCGCGCGCGGGGTTGTCGGGCGGTAATGACCAAACACACGACACAGTAACCCGCCGATCACGAGTACGTTCACCAATCGATCACAATGCCAGAGTGAGACAATGCCGTGCAAGGTCCGTTTGGTCCGCACTGAGTCATACACAACACACAAGGACAGTCAGCCAGCCGTGCAATAGTTGACTTGCTAACCAATTAATGGTTCTGTCCCTAGCATAATGCAATATAAGGACCTGGTGGTGGCTGGATCACAGATAGATGGCCGAAGGATGGAATCGGGGTGAATTGGCACATTGAACACGAAACACACAGACAGAGACAAAATGTCAACAAAACAGACAAGACAAGGACAAGGTGCAGAACAGAACAGGAGACAGGCACAGTCACTACTACTCACTCACTCACTGACGGAGTCCTGACACAAAAGTCACGCACGAGGCGCAAAACATCGATGACAGTAACGATGGTGTAACAACACACAACTCGAGTGCACTGAGTGGTGCTGGTGCTGGTGACTTTCGCTTGTAAAGCAATCGGGGCCATGGAGCCAGACCTTCTCGAACGGGTACGATGAGTAGGGCAAGACAGTGGACAAGAGACCTAGCCGAGTGGACACTCTCGAGACCTAGAAGTTGGACTCAGGTCGGTCAGTCAGTGGCGAGAGAGAGAGAGATAAGACTTAGGCGATGGCTTTGGCTAGTTGGTTGACGGTCGTTCGTTCGTTCTCAAAGTCTCTACTAACTGGTCTCCGATGCTGTGCTGTGGAGTGCGTTCGGTGGAGTGAATGGCTGCTGCTGCTGAGCACCCAAAACTGACTGGCCAATCTCAATATAGCGGACTCTCAGCCGACTCACTTGATATTTACTTGCTCGTTCGGGGGATGCTTTGCTTGTTGTGTGAGTGAGTGTGTGACTGTGTGTGTGCTCGTCGTCGGCTCACTTCTTCACTTTGGCACATTTGCACACACTTTTTGTGTGTGTGTGTCTGTTCCAAAAGGTTTAAAGCAAATAAGAAGGAACGAGTCGACTCGTGATGTAGTAGTCTCTCTCACCAACTGACCGACCAACCAGGGAGAAGCCAGAGAGTAAGGGAGAGAGAGAGAGAGAGAGAGAGAGAGAGAGAGAGAGAGAGAGAGAGAGAAATGAGAGTGTGAGTGTACAGAGTGAACGAGACTCTCAATGCCCTCTCTCCTTGGGAGCACTTTGCTGCGTGAGGTCTTCAAAAGCGATTGCTAACGAGCCTCGGCACACACACATTCAGAGAATGAACACAACAAGGCGACACAAGACAGGACACAGACCAGTGCCGGACAGGCCGCAGACAGCCGACCATCGTACTGAGTCTCACACTGTCTCTCTCTCTCTCTCTCTCTCTCTCTCTCTCTCTCTCTCTCTCTCTCTCTCTCTCTCTCTCTCTCTCTCTCTCTCTCTCTCTCTCTCTCTCTCTCTCTCTCTCTCTCTCTCTCTCTCTCTCTCTCTCTCTCTCTCTCTCTCTCTCTTGCCTCGATCGAATTGCCTGTCGATCGCACATTTTGGTTGTTCGATACACTCGTTCCCATCGTATATGAATCCAGGACTCAAACACACACACAACTCCGATCCCGGTGGCCTCTGCTCCGTTGTTGTTTTTTTTTTTGCTTTTTCTTTCGCGTTTCGCGTACCCTCGTAGTAGTATTGAATCAGTTAGTCAGTCAGTAAAGAATCGGCAACCCAATTAGGACTCGAATGATCACGGACAGTTCAGTTCGGAAACACACAATCGAATGCATTAGTCTGGCACCCAGACAGACCGCAAATTTATACGTCTGAACAGGCATTCGAGCCTCTAGGCAGTGTCGGGTCGATTACTCCCACCTATTCTAGGTCCTAGGCCATAGGAATGATAATGACGAAAAGAAGGATAAAACATACAGACAAATGAGTTAAATGAGATGCAATGCAGTGCAGTGCAGCTCTGCTCTATCAAATCTGCTGCACCAGTTAAATGCATTTACAGATGTGTTAGTTTGGCACAGTCACACATATTGAGGCAAACGAGCCAAATGAACATTTACCAGTGGCACACACACACACACACACACACACACACACACACACACACACACACACACACACACACACACACACACACACACACACACACACACACACACACACACACACACACACACACACACAAATGGTGGTGCACACTCATTAATTCGGCAACTCGAGTAATCAAGCTAATTCGCATTCGACCGTTACACGCGCCTTGTGCCTTGCCAGTTAGTGTGAGAGTGTGTTAGGACTCGACACATTTGGCACATTGCCTGGGAGCACTAATTTGGCCATTTTGCTAGTTGGCATTGCATTGCATTGCGTTGTGTGTGTTGTGTGATGTGCCGAGATGTGTCGATTCGGCACTGGTACACACAATCAAATGAACTACTCGAGTGCAATCGGTCACTGGCTGCTGCTGATGCAAATGGAATTGTGATGGCACACAGACCCACACAGCCAGACAGCTAGACACTAACTCTCGGATTCACTCGGCCTGGTGATTGGCCATCAGTGCCATCGTACTGCATCGTAACCACCACCAATTAGTGTGGACCGACACGTTGCATTTGCACAATTTGGCTTGTGTTCTGTCTGTTCTGTTGGTTCTTTTTGTTGGGTGCCTATTTGCTCGTCAAAGTGAGTGCCGTTGACAGGCCCCACAAAAACTTAGACAGAAACTGACTGAGAGTCTATGACTGTATGACTCAGTATATACCGTAACCGTACGGTTGTTGGTTGTGTACACGGTGGGCACGGGTCCCCGTACCGTGATCATCGTACCGGCACACAGGATGATAATGATAATGAGCAGAGTGAGTAGTGACTGTCTCACACAGGAAATGGAGTGCCCAAGTGGATGACTGACTGACTGTCAGGGAGTCACAGTCACTCGTCAGGGTCTCTTCCGTTCTCTCGGTTTTGGTTTAATTCAATTTGAATTTAAGCCTTGCCCTGGTGATGGTGTGATGGTGTTCGATCGAGTCCGTGCAAATTGTTTCTCGGCACTGGGCCGCGAATAATAAAAACACAAAGCACACTGAATTGAGTCAGAGAGAGAGAGAGAGAGAGAGAGAGAGAGAGAGAGAGAGAGAGAGAGAGAGAGAGAGAGAGAGAGAGAGACAGTCAGCATCAATGCAAAGCAATACATGCATGCACAATTCGATTCGTTCGATTTGGTTTGCAAACTCATTGCAAACCCAAAATGTGTGTGCCAGACGACCATTCTTCAGT
>JAKIJQ010000008.1:520000-582500 GCA_023373905.1 Rhizoglyphus robini | reverse complement strand
TCCAGCACCACTGACATGCGAATGCAATTACCCAACGTTGTGCAATTCAGTACTCAGGCAGCAGTCAGTCAGGCACTCACCCAGCCACTGGGACCATTTAACCACTTTGTCAACAGTGGCACGCTCAACTTGGCCGCGGATGGCATTCATCTCTTTACGAATGCGGTCAACCTGTGTGCCCTGTCCGCTAAGGAGCGCACTTTCTTGGAGCACGCCTTGGAGTCTAATGAAATCATGCCCAAGGAGCTAAAGGCCACCAATGTGGAAGTAAGTGGACGCAGTGCAGTATTGGATTTTATAATCTGAGTTAATCTTCTTTATTGTCTTCTTTCTTTCTTTTTCGTTTCGTTTCTTAATTCTCTTTCGGACAGATAAGTGAGAGCAAACTGAAATCAATTATTTGGGCAAATATTAGCTATAGCCAGAACATGGGAAACAGTAACAACAACAACCGAGCAGCGGGACTGGCCAATTTTTTGGCAAGTGCTAACAAGACTGACAGTGGCACTGGAAAGGCCAGCGCCAGCACTAAATCACGTTGGACATCTCTGTTTGGCACGGTGGTGACGGTGCCCGACGCGGGCTTATGGCTGCCTGACGCCCAGCGGACCATCACACTCGGTGACTGGCAGGCATACTTTGAACTGGCCGCTGACATGAATCCGGTGGCGGTGAATGCCGAGGCGGAAGCCATTCTGCGCCAGTACTTTATGGCCAATAGGCGACACCGGCCCGCCAGTCAATTCCAGTCGAAATCACTCTCCATCCTGTTTGGCCAGTCGAAAGCGATTGCTAAACTCAATTTGCGCAAGCAAGTTACCCGACACGATGCCCTGCTGGCCATTCTACTGTACGAACAGCAACTGCAGCAACTCTATCCACATTCAATGTCGCCGATTGTTTTTTCATTGCGCGACATAACTCACATTGTGGAGGACAGTGAAGAGGAAGAAGAGAACAAGAAGAAGAAAAGGGTCGAGATGGGCACGACAGAGACGACCACGTCTGGCCAAGCGGAGCAGTCACAGTCACAGCCAAACCGACAACAACACTACCAGAAC
The DNA here is from genome assembly GCA_023373905.1 of Rhizoglyphus robini. Taxonomy (NCBI): domain Eukaryota; kingdom Metazoa; phylum Arthropoda; class Arachnida; order Sarcoptiformes; family Acaridae; genus Rhizoglyphus; species Rhizoglyphus robini. The sequence goes on along the minus strand of JAKIJQ010000008.1, from coordinate 581,439 downwards.
ATGTCATCCCTCCTTGATGTGAGTCAATATTTGCTTTATAGCCAATTACCCAATTCTTTCCTATTCGCCTTTATGTCTCTCTCTCTCTCTCTCTCTCTCTCTCTCTCTCTCTCTCTCTCTCTTTCTCCCTCTCTCTCTCTCTCTCTCTCTCTCTCTCTCTCTCTCTCTCTCTCTCTCTCTCTCTCTCTCTCTCTCTCTCTCTCTCTCTCTCTCTCTCGAATGTGTGTGCTCTCCTGTCATTTTAATGCAGATTCAAAAAGTCTCTCCTCACTCTTCTCACACTCTTGAGCACATTATACAACCAATTCCAAAACACACACACTCACACTCACGAACACATATACGATAACATTATTAGACTTAAGCTTTAGTGTCTTGGGGGAAATGGTTGAATTAGCACTAAAATGAGAATGAAAGAAGAAAGGCGAACAAGAATAAAAAGTGAGGCAATTTCATTTGCTTTACTGATTTAACTCAATAGGGACAATTGAGATGAGGGTAAGAGTGCGGGTAGGGAAGAGTGAGAGAGTGAGAGAGAGAGAGAGAGAGAGAGAGAGAGAGAGAAGAGAGAGAGAGAGAGAGAGAGAGAGAGAGAGAGAGAGAGAGAGAACATAAAGAAGAATGGAGAATTTAAAATGACAAAGAAAGAAAGAGAGAAAGAGATAAAACTATGCAGACTATGTTGACAGTATAATGATTCGGTAAGTGATTTGATGGGCCAGAATATTACCGATTTGAAGGGATGCGGAGGATGAGGAACAGGGGGAGGATGAGGAGTAGGGGAAGATACTGATTAGTGATTGACTGTGTGCACATTGTGCACAATCGGGCTATTAGTATTAGCAGTGTCTGGAGTGAGCACTGTTTTATGTCTAATTAAATTGTTGAGCAAGCACATTACATTAATATTTGAACAATCGCGCTGCCTAACTCTGTTCTTTTCTCTTTTCTTCCTTCTTTTTTTGCTTGTTTGTATCCATCGCCTGTTTCCACTCTCTCATCCACTCTCCACACACAGGACTCGTACATGGGCTCGTTCGAGCGAACGCTGATGGATTTATTTGCTAATAAGGTGCAACATAATCAGCAACCGCCATCATCATCATCATCATCAACGCCATCATCATCACCCTCGGTGGCGTCAACATCACGGATGCAAGACAGTAGAAGCAGCCGCACCAGCAGCAGCAACATCACCAACAGTCGAATTTCCAGTAAGAACAATAACAACAACGCTGGCGGTAACAATAATAACCAAAATGATGACAACCTTCAAGTGCGGTACCGTTCCTGGAACAATAATACTAATACTAACCAAAACAACAACAGCCGCACTACTTACAGTAGTACTAACAACAGCAATCAGTACAGCGCGAACAAGTACAACAACAGCCGAAACCATTTCTACGGCAACAACCAAAAGAACAACAATTTGGCCGAAAGTGGAGATGATGAAGAAACGAACAATCCGAGCCAACAATAATAATAAGATTGTTTTAGCTTGAGGGCAATTTGAGGGTAGAATAAGAAGAGGAGAAGAGGAAGGAGGAGGAAGGGAAAGGAGAGCAAAAGTCATTAGGTAAGTTTGAAGTTCTCAATAATTTATGGCCAATTTGGTTGGTTGACTCTACTTTTGATTATGGTTTCAGGGTTCAAGTTGGATTCTCATTACTCTTTATAGAATGGAAGTAAAAGAAGAAAGGGACGAACGAACGGACACGTCAAGTCTACAGCCTTTCTAGTCTAGTTTATAACCTAATGTCATCATTATTAGTATTAACTACTAAAACAAACAAACAGTTTGTCAGTCATTCATTTTATTAACAACTTTACCAATACATAGACACACACACACACACACACATCACTCTCACACGCAAACACATCAATAGAGACGCTAACAAGCAAGAAGAAGGAAATTGCGTGGAACAACAACAACAAAATACCCAAACCAACACACACAACCGCCGAAAAGGACATTTGATAATGATGAAGAGAGTGGCGCGAAAGAAAGAACGAACGAAAACGATCGAACGAGCGATAGACAACAAGACGAGGAGGAAGAAGCCACACGAAAAGAAGAACAACACACAACACACACACACAAAATGTATTTGCGGTTGATTAAGTTTTAAATAAACCGAATAAGGAACAACAAGAAACAAACGAAAGGAGAGTTTGAGTAATGAAATTAAAGTGCCCGGGCGAGCCTCTTTCACCCAACAACCAACCACAAAATCATTTCATTTAATCTCAGTAAAAGCGATTGGTCTTTTCTTTTGAATTTTTTATCATTTATTTATTATATTGTTATTTGTTTTACTTTTACGTTTTTTTTATTTAGTTTCTCTCATCTCTTCCTCTTTCGGTTTGTGTGTCTGTTTGTCTTTGTGTGTGTGTGCGCCCTTTTGTATGTTTGTTTTGTATGTTTGGTTTGACCGCCGCTTTCGAGATGAGATTCCACAAACCCACAACAACAACTCGAGAACAGAGAACAAAGAGAACCGGAGAGAGAATGGAAAGAGAAGAACTCGAGGAATGTAACTCGAGAGAGAATCGATGAGCACACAGACAAACATAGAGACAGACCAATCAAATCAAACCAAATCAAGTGAAAGAGGAGATGAGTTTGTGTGTGTGTGTGTGTGTGTGTGTGTGTGTGTGTGTGTGTGTGTGTGTGTGTGTGTGTGTGTGTGTCTGTTCGAATGTCTTATATAATCGTAAACAAACAAAAAACATCAACAACAAGAATAATAATATCATTTGAATGCAATTCGCAATGTGATTGGATGCATCACATACCAACGAGGAAGAGGAGCAGGAAGAGGAGAACTAAGGAATGTGGTGGTGCATACTTTCCTATACGTTCGTTATTGGCTCAGCCTGATGAGATTTGTTAGTCTCGTTCTCGTTCCTGTTATTGGCAAATTAGATTTCGGTGAGAATCTGCAATCTGTTACTGTGCCTCTCTGCTAATCTGCTCGATCATCTTAAGGTCTTTGGATTTCAGCATTCCTTCTTCCTTTTTCTTGATTTCATTCCTTTAGCCTTTTGGTCTCTTTCTCTAACACTAAAGGGGCGTATGATGTAAGTGGGCATCATTAGTACTCACAATAGTAAAGTGGCACGAGTGTGTGAGACGAGGGCAATTCTGTGCGTGGGAACCATTCCCGACAGTCGAAACAGTTTGTTAAGCTATAAAGTGGGTCTGAGCCTTTGAGCCTGCTGAGGTTGCCTGCAATCTTACTGTGACTGTCGAGCATCGTCGGGGCAGAATTGTCCTCTGTTTCAGGATAATATGGATCTGGACATAGAAGGACTCTAAACGAGAGATCAAAAGGTAAAGGTTTGTTAGGAACGTATATGACTAGGACAGGACAGAAGAGTTGGCGTGCTCACTGTGGGGGTCGGATGTCAGGCGCAATTTGGCAGCGGTCGATCATCTCTGGCTCCTAGTGGTCCCTAACCTTACACCTAACAAATGACCAGTTGTGCATTTGCATTGAAGCTAACACCGACGAGCATCACTTTTATTGTGGTTAACATTTGGTGGGACTAATAATGTGACTAGTATTAACAAAAAGTGTATGTCTGTGTTACAAAAGAGTGAACAAAAGTGGAAGATTTGAGGTAAACGAGATCGGCAGTTGAGCATTTCCGTTTTGTAAGACTTCGAGTTCGTACTTCAACTTTAAGGCAAACGGCATCAAGAAAGACATCTCAAGTTACTCGACGATACAAACGGGTCAATGTGTTTGAGTTTGAGGCTTTTCAGGTTTCAGAGATGCGCTCGTAGTACTCCACCTCATCGAACAGTGCCTCCCTGTACTCGAGCGCACTGCACGGCACAGACTGTTTGGGCACTTCGTCCCACAACTCGTAGTATTCGAGATCCTTCGTAGAGATGAGATGCCTGTTCATTACCTTGAAGATGCACAACTCCATGCAGGGATGCTTGACACAGAATAGACCACGTCGCCTCCTGATGCAGGCCATACCGTCCAAGTCGTACACACCAATGCGCGTTCTGCACTTGGGACAGTGGAGCATACGTTGGGCCATTGGACGCAAGTTGCTATTGCTATTGTTGTGGTTGTTGTGGTTGTGGCTGTTGTGGGTGTTGTGGCTGTGGTGGGTGTGGTTGTTGTGGTTGTTGTGGGTGTTGTGGCTGTTGTGGTTGTTGTGGGTGTTGATGTGATTGTTGATGTGGTTGTTGTTGATGTGGTGGTGGTTGTTGTGGCTGTTGTGGTTGTTGTGGGTGTTGATGTGGTTGTTGATGTGGTTGTTGTTGGTGTGGTTGTGGTTGTGGTGGTTGTTGTGGGTGTGGTTGTGGTTGATGTGGTTGTTGTGGGTGTGGTTGTGGTTGTTGTGGTTGTGGCTGTTGTGGGTGTGGTGGGTGTGGTTGTGGTTGATGTGGTTGTTGTGGTTGTTGTGGGTGTTGATGTGGTTGTTGTTGATGTGGTGGTGGTTGTTGTGGGTGTTGTGGTTGTGGCAGTTGTGGGTGTTGTGGTTGTGGCAGTTGTGGGTGTTGTGGTTGTGGCTGTTGTGGTTGTCGTAGGTGTTGTGGTTGTGGCTGTTGTGTGTGTTGTGGTTGTTGATGTTATGGTGGTTGTCGTCGCCCGACTCGAACATCCACGGCATTGGTTCAATGAAGAAGCTTTCACACTCATCACTGGTTGATTGTGCCTTTTCAGCGTCCAACTCTACCCAGTCCATTCCCTTGATCACATTGAGCTCATTGAACAGTGGGAACATGCACACCCTACACCTGTACAGAGACAGATTGCTGAAGGCTTCGTAGGTCGAGTCTTGCACCTTCACTCTCCCCATAAATGTAAGCATTTTGTCTGTATAGTCGTGGTGTTGTTGTTGGTCGTCGAGTGTAGTGCACAGGGCTGTCATGTTGAACGAAGGCTTACACTCGTTCAGCATGCACACCAACATCAGGTGCCGATACTGTGGATTGACCGGATCGATGCAATAGTCCATTAGTTGCCAAATTTCGAGCTGCTTCAGGAAGCCATAGTTGGGCAGTATCATGGGACAGCGTGCCTTAATGAACTGAATCGCCTGCACTGTGCCCCACTGTTTCTTCTTCATCATGTACGAGGCCACAAAGGCCGCAGTGACCGCGAAAGTGATCGTACAGTGGACCATCACGGCCAGCTCGCCCTCCTGTGCCTCCTCAACTAGCGAGTAAAAGTCTTCAAACTTGTGTAGAATGTTCTCAAATGGCTCATTCGGTATTACATCACAAAAGTACTGAACATGGGGCATTTTGAGTTCGGGCGGATACTCGGAGAAGGAGATCATCACACCGAAGGGGAATGTATTGATAAAGAGGGCATCGGTGGCAGTCTCGTGGGTGCAAACGTATAGATTCTTTTCTATACAAACGGGCAGACTAATCAGCGCTACATCGGCTTTCTTCTTGGGTTTTGGTGGTGCTGCTGCTACTGCTGCTGCTGCTGCTGCTGCTTCATCTTCTTCTTCTTTTGGGATGGTGGTGGTTACGGTTTTCACTGGTGAGACGCCCGAGGAGACGCAGGAAGAGGAAGACGTTCGACTGTACACTTCCAATTCTAGGCCTCTGGGTGGAGGGGGTGGAGGAGTGCGCTCTGGCTCTTTCTCCTCATTATCCCCTACATTCATCTTTGCATCCACAGAGAACATCTTTGGTACCTTCACTTCTACCTTCAACTTTTCCCCCTCTGAGGAAGTAGTAGTCTCAGTGTCGGGCGATGGTGGATCCATGTCCTCATCGAAGTAGTCTGTGGTTGTAGCCGAGATAGACATTTGCGAGCCATATTGAACAGATACAGCACAAGACATGACGCCGGTTGTTCCCCAATAGTACGGCTTACGGATACAGTAGCTCTACGCTATAATTAGAAGAATAAGAGACTTAGCTCGCGTGCTTTACAGAGAAACTAGGCTGATCTGCTAAATTTGTTATTCTAAATGCAGTATAGTAACTAGTTTTGGTGATATTCTATCGAGAAATTGGTCAGTTAGGCCTGTGATTAGTGACATTGTACATTAAGTGCTACTAAAACATGTGGGATGTCGAGGTTACCCTGTAGTTTTTGCTCCATCGTTGAGCGTCAAAATTGGTATGTTACTTACATTTTTCTCTGCCTATGAAGGTGGTTATCGGAGGTTGGGTGTGCGATGAACTGATTCTGATCGGTGCAGGGCCAGGGACCAGCGAGCAAGTGGCTCCTTTTGGCAAAAGAGTCAACAACAAGGAACAAAATGTGTGTAGTGAGTAGTCAGCTTGGCGAGAAGGCGAGAGGACTGTATGCTGTGTGTGTGTGCTTTGCTGTGAGCGGTGTGTGAACAGCCAGCGCCGCCATTGAATTGTGCCTGACTTTTGGTGGTCGTTTGCGGGAGAGAGGGAGAGTCGAGTGATTGCAATCGCCATAGGAGGGTGAGCGAGCACACACACACACAGTAGTGTTACACTAACTCAACGGACAAATCGAGCGAATAGTCGAGACAAGCCGGCGTTGAAATAGTCGAGAGTGGCATGATGAGTGATGTCAGCCTCAAATGCACAGCTGACTCAACACATTGCATCACACAATACATTACACTACTACTCAATACTGTGCCTGTATGATCACACAGTGCAGGTGCACTGGCGCACACAGTCTCACTACTATTTACTCAAATGCGGTTTCAGGTTTCAATCCACTCAAATCAAAACTCAAATCATGACCATCATCATGCACAAATCTTCATCATGATCATCATGATTTCATTATCATTACCATTCGAGTAGTCACATTAATGCACATTTCGTGCGTGTGCCTCTGCCGAACGCATCAATCTCTCCACCAGCACTCGTACACACAAAAAAACTCTAACCGAACTCGAACTTCACCACTCTCGAATGTGTAGTGCCACTCTACCGAACAATATTCATCATTATCATCACTTCAGTGTGACAGTCATTCGCTGCGCTCTGTGTGACCACTTTCGCGAACACACATTCGAACTCTACATTCGTCAGTAAGTTCTTCCTTTTGTTGTTTCACTGCCCTTCCCTTATCGCACTAATCGTACGTATACTGTTACCCTAATTGACGTACATTTAAATTATAATATTTGAATATTTAAATATATGCAATATATGCGATGCAATATGAGATATTACATTTGTGTTAATAATTTAGGAGAATTAGTAATTAGACGATGATGCTATTTGCATTATTGCACACACACGCTTCGTGGTATAATGCACTACTCGACTTGTTGCTAAGTTAGTTAGTTTGCGTTTTTGTTCGAGTTTGCTAAGTTTAGTGCATCAGGGAAAAAAGAGGTCAATCAAGTTTGTCAGTGGCGAGTGTGTATGATGCAGTGTCTTTTGTCGGTTTTGACCGAGTCCACTTAACAAACACAAACTAACAGCAACCTAACTGTAGTGCCTTTTGTGTTGTCCGCTGTCGACTGACCGTGTGAGTGTGCATTGCATTAGATGCCGTGAGAACAGGTTCACTGGCATTTGTGTCCTGCTACTGTCCATTACCGCGGTGTAATGTAATGAGGGCTTGTTGCTGCGCTTGACCACGTCAATTTCCTCTTTGATGTGCTGTGCTCGCTCAATATTCAGTTTAGTGGTCTACCTTGAGCACTACTAAGCCACTTCTCGTCACACTCGTCACCACAGATAGATCACTTCACATCCTAACCAATTTGTGTGTATTGCATCCATAATTTATGACTTTGTGGTTGTGTTTTCTCTTTTAACACTAATTCACTTTTCAACTCACTCTCTCATTTCTTTACGTGCTCATCTGCTGTCGCGCTCTCTCTCTCTCTCTCTCTCTCTCTCTCTCTCTCTCTCTCTCTCTCTCTCTCTCTCTCTCTCTCTCTCTCTCTCTCTCTCTCCCTCTCTCTCTCTCTCTCTCTCTTTCATTCTCTCTCTCTCCCTCTCTCTCTCTCTCTCTCTCTCTCTCTCTCTTTCCTCTCTCTCTCTCTCTCTCTCTCTCTCTCTCTCTCTCTCTCTCTCTCTCTTTCTTTCTCTCTCTCTCCCTCTCTCTCTCTCTCTCTCTCTCTCTCTCTCTCTCTCCCTCTCTCTCTCTCTCTCTCTCTCCCTCTCTCTCTCTCTCTCTCTCTCTCTCTCTCTCTCTCTCTCTCTCTCTCGCCCTCTCTCTCTCTCTCTCTCTCTCTCCCTCCCTCTCTCTCTCTCTCTCTCTCTCTCTCTCTCTCTCTCTCTCTCTCTCTCTCTCTCTCTCTCTCTCTCTCTCTAACTTCTGTCACTCACCACCCCATTGGGCTTGTCAGTTTTTATTTGTCAAATCGATCGATCGACAGTTTGTCATCATCATCATCGCCATCAACCAGTGGACAGTATCGTCTTCAGTATTGTACCAGCCATCAAGTGAGCACCATCATTCAACAGCAGAACACCTTCACCACGATCATCAACCTAACGCGAGCTATCAACTAACTAACCATGCGAACCGTAACTGTGCAAGCACCGGTCAACATTGCCGTCATCAAATACTGTGAGTATTAGTTGTAGTTTGACTTTGATCAATAAACGCAATGTGAATGATTTGACATTTGATTGACTTGACTTGACATACACATTCTATACAGGGGGCAAGAAAGATGAGGACCTGATCATTCCACTGAATGACTCCATCAGTGGCACACTCTCGATGGAGCACTTGTGTGCCACCACTTCGGTTGCCGTCTGTCCCACTTTTACGGCCAATCGAATGTGGCTCAATGGGGACGAGGTGAACATTGGCCAGAATCAACGACTTGTCAGATGTCTCAGACTCGGTACGTGCTAACGCTCACACACCCATCTGTGCATATATTTGCGTGCTTAATCATACTAATCTAATCAATTTGATCATCATCATCATCGCCAACAGTGCGCGAACTGGCAGGTGCTGGCTGGCCGGCTGAGCAGTTTGTGCACATTTGCTCACGCAACAACTTTCCCACTGCCGCCGGACTGGCGTCCTCCGCTGCCGGTTACGCCTGTTTGGTCTATTCCCTCTGCAAGCTGTTTGACATTCACGACACTGAACGAATCTCAACGCTGGCTCGTCTTGGTTCGGGTTCTGCCTGCCGTTCCGTCTACGGTGGCTTTGTCCAGTGGATTGCTGGCCACAGTATGGACAGCTCCATTGCTCGGCAGATCATCACCGAGGCCGACTGGCCACAGATTCGTATTCTCGTCTGTGTGGTCAGTGACCACAAGAAGGACACCTCGAGCACTTCGGGCATGCAGCTGAGTGCCAGTACCAGTGAACTGATGCAGCATCGGGTGGCCAAAGTGGTGCCCGAGCGTACCGCCGCAATGTTGGACGCCATTGGCCAACGTGACTTTAATCGCTTTGCTGAGCTCACCATGAAAGACTCGAATCAGTTTCATGCAATCTGTCAGGACACCTATCCACCAATACGCTACATGAACGACGTGTCCTGGTCGGTGGTGGGTCTCATCCACCAGTTCAACTCGCACCATCGATCGAATGTGGCCGCATACACGTTCGACGCTGGTCCAAATGCGTGTCTGTACTGTCTGGCCGACCGTGTTCCCGAGCTGCTGTCCCTCATTGGGCTGATGTACTCAGAGGAAGAACGGCCACTGAAGGTGAAAGGCATCGAGTACAAGCCAGTGGATCCTGCATCGCTCGAACCCGCACTGGTGAAGTACGCGAGGGATTCGGCCCGCCGAGGCGCACTCAAGTACGTGATCAGCACCAAGATTGGCTCTGGCCCGCAGATTGTGACCACCGAACTGGATCACCAACGTAGTCTACTCGGGCCGACTGGTCTGCCCAAGTAGTGAAGTGCAGTAGTAGTGCCTTGCACAATATAAAGTGCAACCGTGACTGTAATGCAGTGCACACAAAGTGGTGTCATCATCTCCTTTGGGTGTATGCACTGTCTCTGTGCCTTATTATATGAGTACAACATTAAGATGTGCATGGCATTCACACGGCAATAAAGACAAACATTACTCGTTGTGCATTACGTTTTATTTTTGTGTCCAGGACCATGATTCGATTATTGCGCCCACTACCACCGCCAAACGACTTGATGGCCAATAATTTGCCTTCATCGAAAAGCAATTCGCCAACACTGAGCTGAGTCACATATGGTGGTGGGTGCTCGCTTGGGATTAGCCTAACGCTCTCAAACGGAGAGGGTAGAGTGTAGTGTCTGTGCCGCAAGACTGAGTTATTGCATCAGGCGTCATTGGTGGTCGGTCGGACTGCTTCGTTGTCGGTGTTGGTGGTGGTGGTGGTGATGGTGGCCTACAGCCAGTTAGCCTCTGTCTGTGTCTGTGTGTGCGTTCACTTTGATTTGTGGCCGTCATTTAGTCCCTCTTGAGTGCCGTAGCAGTGTGGCCGTGAGTGTCTCCATTTGTTTGTTTATTTGTCCCTCATTGATTGGTAATTGCCAATCGATTGAGGCGCACTGGTCCAGTCTGCTCTCTGTGCTCATCCAATTTAATTGCATGGCCGTCGCCATCTCCAGCTGGGCACTCGTTGTACATTCGATCTCTCTCTCTCTCTCTCTCTCTCTCTCTCTCTCTCTCTCTCTCTCTCTCTCTCTCTCTCTCTCTCTCTCTCTCTCTCTCTCTCTCTCTCTCTCTCTCTCTCTCTCTCTCTCTCTCTCTCTCTCTCTCTCTCTCTCTCTCTCTCTCTCTCTCTCTCTCTCACAGCTCAATTCGATACTTTTACTATTCGATACGCTTTCTTGCTCGTCTGGTCTCGTTTCTAATTGACTTTTGCACTTTCCCTTTCACTTTGCACGAATATGTTTGCGACCAAGTCGAGCAGCAATGCAACATTTTTGGTTGGTTGGTTGGTCTGTGGAAAGCAAACACGCACAAATGGCCACAGAACATAAAGAGCAAACCGATTGGTCTGTCTGTTTGTGTGTGTGTGCAATGACTACTCGGCCCAAAGTGTCAGAACAAATCAAGTGTATGCGAGCTTGATCAACATCAGACCATAGCCAAGTGTCGGTTCATTTATATTCATTTGGCGCATTTGAGGATTGGCCGAACTCTCTCTCTCTCTCTCTCTCTCTCTCTCTTCTCTCTCTCTCTCTCTCTCCCTCTCGCGTACTATTACGAATCACTTCGAGTGTGTGTCTGTGCCTCTGGTGCTGCTGTTCCCGGTTAATTGGCCTCCACGGACCAATGCCAAATGTGGAGACCAATTTGGCACCGCACACTCATCCACTTACTAACCCACGCATTCAGCATTGTAAAATACAATTTCGATATAACTTACTCGGGGTTAAATTGAGTCAAAAGTTTTTAAGAGAGAGAGAGAGAGAGAGAGAGAGAGAGAGAGAGAGGGAGAGAGAGAGAGAGAGAGAGAGAGAGAGAGAGAGAGAGAGAGAGAGAGAGAGAGAGAGAGAGAGGGAGAGAGAGAGGGGAGAGAGAGAGAGAGAGAGAGGGAGAGAGAGAGGGAGAGAGAGAGAGAGAGAGAGAGAGAACATAACAGGATAAGTGTGTGCGGGTAAGTGAGTGAGTGCGTTCACCAAACATGATTGTGCATGATGCACAATTGTTAATTGAATTGGCCAAAGGATACGAGCACGAAAGTATGATGCAATCTGAGTTCAGAGTGCACACCCACCACTAAACCACCAACCAAAATCTAATTAGATTCGACATTGCATTAATTCAGTCAGTTAGTGGCTCTGTGGTTGCTCTGATTTATTCCCATACTTGGTGAGATTATTGTTGTGTTATGTTATTCAATGAATTGATTGTGTCTATGCTGTACTAGTGGGTCAATGCACAGACCAAAATGCAGTAGTAATCCATTTGGGTTGCACCTAATTGCAGTTGCACAGACCAAATACCGAGCAAAGTGCAATTGCAATCCATTTTGCCACCTAATTGTACAGACAAACTACACACCGGTCCAGAGTGCCCAAAAGACAAACGATAACTATAACCAGTGAGCCCAGACGCTGGAGCACTCAACTCGATGATATTTGGTTATTTATGTATATTGTTGGTGTGTGTGCATTAGGTTGTGTGCTTACGATTACGATTATGACTGGTGCATCTCTCTCTCTCTCTCTCTCTCTCTCTCTCTCTCTCTCTCTCTCTCTCTCTCTCTCTCCCTCTCTCTCCCTCCCTCTCTCCCCCCCCCCTCTCTCTCTCCCTCTCTCCCTCTCTCTCTCTCTCTCTCTCTCTCTCTCTCTCTCTCTCTCTCTCTCTCTCTCTCTCCCTCTCTTTCTCTCTCTCTCTCTCTCTCTCTCCCTCTCTCTCCCTCTCTCTCTCCTCTCTCTCTCTCTCTCTCCCCTCTCTCTCTCTCTCTCTCTCTCTCTCTCTCTCTCTCTCTCTCTCTCTCATTGTGCTGAACTACCACAATATTTTATTACATGAATTTACGGTCACATTTGACGTAAACGAGCACACAAACAACCGAGCCACCGAACCACGACCAACACCAACGATCACTAACCAACCAAACCAACCAGACGCAGTGTCATTTCGAATGTTCATAAGTCAAAGATGATCAAGTCCAGACGCAAACGTTGGCACCAACCAACAACCAGACAATGGTCATTAAGTGGAAAGGATCGTAAATATCCAAAGACAAGACAATGCAAAAAAAGATGAAGAATACAGAGAAATTATTATCGCAATTATATTATTATGTTATTATGGTTGAGGAATATAGCGCAATTCGGGCACAATTAACTGATTAGTAGGCACAAATGTTGTTGTTGTCTGTTGTGTGTCTGTTGTGGCCGTCAAGGGACACATTCGAACATGCAAAACAATTCCACTGATGCTCGTTTTATGCCCGTGCTTGTGATTTGCATAATAATGTTCGCAATAATAACGATGTTTGTCTGACAATGCAATTAGGTTTAGCGATATAATCAGTGTCAAAATCATTTAGACCTAGATCTAGCCTACTGCTCAGGGCAAATAAAACCAAATGTCAGTGATTAGAATGATGATCTATCTCTAGAATGGTAAAATGAGGGCAATAAAGAAAGTGCTCATTCGTGATCCTAAAGTTCAAAGCCTCAAGGCAATTTGGAACTCATAGACAAATGGCACATTTTGAATGAGTTAACGAACTGGATGCATTAGAATGCCGCTGAAGATGACTGATAGGTTCTCATTATTGCAATGTGATCGAAAGTTTGGGAAAACTTGTCAGAGAAAAAGTCTTGCCAGATTGTAATATTAAAGTTTTACAAAATTGAACTACAGTTTAGCTCGTGAACGGGCGTTCGAAATTTGAGCGTTTCTCTTAATGCCGCGATGGACATCTGGTGGATGTAAAACATACAAACACACTGATCGTGTGATGTGTTAGTGTGAATGAACCAGATTTTGTGTCTTCATTTGCATTCGATCTGCAATCTTAAATTGACATTGGTGCAGCGCCGCACATTCTCACGGCACCGGCTCTCTGGGCTCCGTTGTAATGGGGACCTGCGCCATTTGGTTGCAGTCGTGACATAAAACAATAATTAATGCTAACTAATGCAAAGCTAAAAAATTTATTGAAAAACATAAAAATGAATATATTTATGACAAATACTAAGATTTACATATATCTCAATTGGAAATGGAGATATCCCGGAGTAACTTTGGATAATCCAATAATACAATCCCAAATCTAGTAAATTGGCTTGATTTTGATTTTCGTTTTGGTTTTCTCGGCTTTTTGCGTCGGTTTCGTTGCTCGTATAGAATTCTCCGCTTTAACGGTGAACCAAACCATTTTATCCCGAAAGAATGTTTATTTATGATAAAAAAATGCGACCAATAGTAGAAAAATTACAGATGAATCAACCAATTATCAATCTATCATTTAATCATTGTATTGTTCACCAACCACTTTGCACGAGACACGGCAAGTTCGGTCAATGATATACTTACATAATTCCACCGAGTTAGACCTTTCCATCATGGTTAGTCTCACTGCCAGCCAGGTCGTCGGGCCAGTTCGGTTGCTAAGTAAAACTAAGTTAGTCATACAATCAACACAAGCAATGATATACTTACATGAATGCTCGCAATTGCATACCTTTAGCCATGGGAATGTTTGTGGGAATGACTGAAGTTGATGTAGGTACGTTTTTGGTGCCCAAGACCGAAGAATCAATCGAACTGAACCTTTCCATCATGGTTAGGTTGGCAGCCAGCCAGGTCGTCAGGCCAGTTCGGTGGCTGAGTAAAACTAAGTTAGTCATACAATCAACACTATCAATGATATACTCACATGATTCCACCGAATCGGACCTTTCCATCATGGTTAGGCTCGCAACCAGCCATATCGTCAGGCCAGTTCGGTTGCTAAGTAAAACTAAAATGATCATGCAATCAACACAAGTAATGATATACTTACATGAATGGTCAGCGACCAGCTGCATGAAGGTTAGAAATTTTGATTTTTGTCAAGGTTTTGGTTTGCTGGTGGGCGACCAGCAGCTTGGAGACTGCCATTTGGATTTTCGTCAAGGTTTTGGTTTTCAAGCCGGCGTACAGTAGCTTCGTTTTCATGGCTTGAAAGAACCTCGGACTTCTTTGCTTGGCACATTTTAGTTTGTCTCTTGAACCTTCCCATGTGCTTAGGCCACTCGCCACTTTGTCTTCTTTTGTTCTTCTGGCATGGGCGAGAACTCCGCTTCTGGACGAGTGGTGGCACAAGTTTAGGATGTCTTCTTGCCCACGAATAAAAGTTCAAATCATTAAAAGAATAAAAGTTGACATCCATGCTGAGATGATGAAGCTCACGGTGGTAGATGATAGTGATGATGGCGGTGTTGGTGTGCGCTTGGCAAAAACAGGGAAAATGTTGTACAAACATGGGCGAAGAGAACCAAGTTGAAGTTAAAAAGAGAAGAGCCATCAAGCCACAAGAACCAAGGAAGATGAATGGCAAGGAGAGAGGATAGGTTCACCAATGCCGAGAGCTTGCTGTTGAATGACTATGTTCGCTCGTCTGCATTTCCTTACCAGACCGACCAGACCAAGAGGTAGGCCACTGATCAAGGCAAGACCAAGAAGACGTCGGCCGACCAGACCATGAAGTGGACTACTGATCAAGGCAAGACAAAGGAGTGTAGAAGGCCACCAAGGTCGAGGAGAGGAACAAGAGTGGGAGCCATCCAAGGACCAAGGATGGTGTCGGGCAAAGAGAAAGAGGAGACGGCCACCAAGGTCGAGGTGAGGAACAAGAGTGGGAGCCATCCAAGAACCAAGGATGGTGTCGGGCAAAGAGAAAGAGGAGACGGCCACCAAGGTCGAGGTGAGGAACAAGAGTGGGAGCCATCCAAGAACCAAGGATGGTGTCGGGCAAAGAGAACAAGGAGACGGCCACCAAGGTCGAGGTGAGGAACAAGAGTGGGAGCCATCCAAGGACCAAGGATGGTGTCGGGCAAAGAGAAAGAGGAGACGGCCACCAAGGTCGAGGTGAGGAACAAGAGTGGGAGCCATCCAAGAACCAAGGATGGTGTCGGGCAAAGAGAAAGAGGAGACGGCCACCAAGGTCGAGGTGAGGAACAAGAGTGGGAGCCATCCAAGGACCAAGGATGGTGTCGGGCAAAGAGAAAGAGGAGACGGCCACCAAGGTCGAGGTGAGGAACAAGAGTGGGAGCCATCCAAGAACCAAGGATGGTGAAGAGTATGGAGAGGGGAGATGACTAACCATAGCGAGAGCTTTATAATGCTGATCAGTGTTTCGGTAGTTGTGAGCACGGCCCCAATCGCGCAAAAAACCAGCAACGATGGCCACGAGTGACAGTCTGCCAACTGCTTAAGTTTGCATCCAAATTGGCTTTGCTCTGCTTTGCAGACACCATCTAGAAGACGCATGGAAAGTTGATCAATTTCTCATTGGCAACGGCCACTCTCTCTTCGAACAAGGCGACAAGTTCTGTTATGGTTAGGCAATTGATGTTCAGTTTTCTTCAACTTGATGGTAATCGCCAGGTTGGACACAAAGAGTGGAGTGGCGAATGTTTGGCACAGGACAAGCTTCGACTGCCTATGCGACTGATCTGGTGTTAGGCACAAGACGAGTAATGATGAGTTGTGTAAGTGTTGTCAGTTGGTGTCATCGACCATTGACCGCTTATGGAATAAGTGCACAAGAAATGGCAAACATAAGTACTTACCGATAGATATATCATACAATAAAGAGGAAATTGACAATGCTCGATGGTGGTGGCGATATTGGCAGGGCCGCTTGACAGGAATGGACAAGTGTAACGAGAATCAAAATGGGCGAATAGAAGCACGTGACGAGTGATGAGTCGGTGTAGGTGTTGTCGGTTGGTGTCACCGTCCATTTCCAAATACATTTTGTAATACGTGCACGAACACGCACTGTCGCGGAGAACGAAGACATAATAATTCAATCATTTCCAAAGTGTTGCAGATTTTGGCAGCAGAAATAGAGAGTGCGAAGGGTGACGATCGACGAAGGTGACCGAAATGATGAACCAAACGATACTCCATAGATAGGTTCTATTGGATGGAAAGGCATACGCTATTCAGTGTTGGAGAGCCAATAGTAATGACCTTGTAAAACGAAATTCGGCAAAAAAATATGGACACTCACTGACGGTGTTTACTTGCCAAAATAGATCACAAAACACACACTGAGCACATACACAGCACACTGTCATTCTGTATGTTGTTAATAGCTCAAATTCCAAATAAATAAAGCCATAAGGAAGCGCAAAAGATAGCGAGCCTGCTTGCGAGTATTACCAACTCAGTCGTAAAAAAGGCGCCAACACTCGCCTCAATCGCACATTGACGCGGCGATCAGAACAAATATTTGAACCTATAAATAGAGACGCGCACATCAAGACGAGCGAGCACACGAACACATTCGAGCGACGGTTGCATTCGCTGCTCGGCAGACGTGGAAACAACAACAACAACTGCACTCACAGTCTTCTACTCGCAGTCATTGAGCACATTCCACTCTCCTCTCTGTCCACCGAATTCGACTCACCCGACAATCTCTGACCTCTATCACCTTATCTACATCTCACAGACCTCTGATACACTCGTCAATAAGTGTGTCTCGAAGTTCTGTACTTCCATTTGCATAGTCATCATCATCATCACTGTCTCCCTTTGTGTTGTGTGTACTGCACTCTATTGTGTGCGTGTGTGCACAAATTGAGTCAATCCAACCATATTTTGGGTACGATTGCTCAATCTAGCTCTTGGAACGTTGGACAAACATTACTACCAAAGTAAGTACATGTCATTTTAATGGGTGTTTAACCCGTTTTGTCATTTTGCCTTTTACTTAGCCTTCAATTGATTGATTTTGGTACATTTGCACGGCAGCTCCACCTACCGACGCATATAACACTTAGGAAGTCGGGCGGCAAACGATCGAGAATCAGAGCAAGTAAGTGCACACCAATTAGTGATTGTTTGTTTTGATGGTTTTGGTTCTTCTTTCAGTACAGTCTCACTGCTCGAGTAACAAGGCTTGTTTGCATCACTGCATTGAGTACATTCACATTGCACTCTAATCACTCCAAAATGGAACAAGTCAAACCATCTAAAGTGGAACTAGCCGAACCATCTAATGTGGAACAACCTGAACCATCTAAATGTGGAACTAGCCGAACCATCTAATGTGGAACAACCTGAACCACTGAACCACCTTTCAGCGCTGCCCCCTGAAATGTTCTTAAAGCTAATGGCCTATCTGGAATTGTGTCAACAGCTCAAGCTGAGACTCGTTTGTCACAGCTTGAATGGCAAAATTGAAGGTATGTTCAACAGCAAAAAGTGCTTAAAGCTCAATGTGAAGAGAGCCCGTACGGTTGAATTGGAACAGCAGGAACAAGCTCCACGAGGAGTGCCACAATCTTGGGAACCGAATGCGAGCATACGCCGAATGCAGTTTGAGTTTGTCTACGAGGAGCCAGCGAATGCTCGCTCCAGTCAGATGCAGATTTCGATTAGCGAATGCACTCTCAACAAGGACACCGCCCGGGCTCTTGGGCGTTTCTTCTCCCAAATCGAAACTCTCATTATCTACTGGGACACTGACGATAGTGATGAGAAGATTGACATGTTGGCTTTGATGATGACTCCAATGTGCAGTGTGTTGACCGCCTTTGGATTGATCGTTTCTGGAAACATGACAAACACTGCAGCTCTACGCAAGATTTGCTCCGTACTCAACGCACACGAGCGACCTCTCAAGCAGCTGCACCTGATGGTGCCCGAGTGTTGTGAAGAAACCGTTCGAAATGGATTTGATGTGCAAATACATCAAAATGTCCAGTTGGACAAGTGCATTCGGTCGATGACCAACTTCAGTATGACTGGCTTATGTACCAATTTGCTTGATTTACAGTCAAAGACTAGCCCTCAACTGGACACCCTGACCTTTTGGATCATTGAACAGGAGGATATCACTCAAAGTTTGAAGGACAAATTCGCCTTTGTGAAACGACTACAGTTGACTAACGTCTATGAAGAACATTTGCCACAGGTGGAACAGTTGATTGAATGGTTTCCCAATGTTGAGCAACTACATCTCAACTTCTGGACACACTCGGAGGTAAGGTGACGAGCCCAATTAGGGCCTGATGGTGTAGCTGTTCGTTGGTTTGTTGGTTCATTAATATACGTTTTGTTCATCAACAGGAAATATCTGATTTCTCTCGTACTGGATGGATTCGTGCTCTTATGCCCTTGACAAAGTTGACCGAATTGACTTTGCACAATTTCGGTTTAGACTTTCTAACAAAGAAGATCGCTTTGGACAATGTCGATGACATTGAATGCTTGAGCCAAGTGCGAAAGCTCACCATTGCTTCGGCTGATCTGTTTTCCCTTTTTCAAATGATGCACACTGAGCCATTCCTACCCGGACTCAGGGCGCATCACATTGCACACACAATTGGCAAACAATATCCTGGCCTACAGCAACTGAACCTATGGTCGGGCGATTGGGATTTACACCAAAGTGTCAACCAAACTTGGCAAAATATTGAACAAAACATCAATCTAGAACTGCCGTCATTGTTGCCACCAATGCCGCAACAATGCCAAGTGAACGTTCAATTGCGTCACCCGGTGATGGTCAACGAGTATCTCTCTCGACCAGCTGAAGATCGGCAATTTGATAGACAGGCATTTTCGTGGTTCAATTTGAACTTATTGAATCTATCCAAAGATATGATTTACTACAACAGGGCCAGAACAGTGCAGTATGCTGATGACTTGAGTGCATTTGTAAAGGGAAACTTTGGAGCACTGGATCGTAGTAGGCTCAAGACACTAATGTCGTATTATGATGAATTGAGAGGGACTGACCAAGAGGACCACTTTGTGCACGATGACGAAGATGAAGACGAAGATGAAGGCGAACCCGAAGATGAAGGCGAACCCGAAGATGAAGGCGAACCCGAAGATGAGGAAGATGAGGAAGATGAGGAGGCTGAAGCCGAAGCCGAAGCCGAAGCCGAAGCCGAAGCCGAAGCCGAAGGAATCGCCGAAGCCGAAGCCGAAGCCGAAGCCGAAGCTGAAGGAATCGCCGAAGCCGAAGCCGAAACCGAAGCCGAAGGCATCGCAGCCAGCCACGACTACGACAATAACTTCGACATGGTATTGCGATCCTTTTTAGCATTTGAACATCAACTCATTTAAGTATATAATCCCACTACAAAACAATCTACGTTTCAACTTTTCACTCATGTCCTACCCCACATTATGCACTATCTCTTTTGTCATATTAGACGATCTCTCAATAAAGCATATTGCACACAAAACGTACTTTGTGTATTTGTGTTCGGTCAATAGAATGCCACGTAACACTTTGTTGGGTCAAGCTAAACCATCTCGGGATTGTCAATGTTTAGTTGACGTGACAGTCAATCGAAAAGCAATCTTATTCTTGTCTACCTGCGCTTACTGGATGTGTGTGCCACTAGCAGTGAGTGAGTACATTCTGATCGAGTATGTCTATGCGAACGAGTAAGTACGCTTGTGATCAGATTGGCCAATTCAATTTGACTCCCTAAAAGTCTGTATGAATTAGATTCATTCTCTTGTGTTGGCGGCTTCGAGAGTCGAGTTACAAATTATTACACTCGATGAAAATAGAGCAAAAACAAATCAACGCGAAAGCACATTGCACTGACATTGAGTTAGCGTGAATTTGCCTTACACCGAAACGCACACCGAGACGCGCACACGGAGATGAGTGAGCCAACGATGGACGGCTTGCTCGCTGCTCGGTTGACAACAGCAACAACAACAACACTCTGACAGTTGCTGGACGGAGTAATCGAGCACTCGCTCCTCTTCTCTCTCTGCTCTCTGTCCACTAAACTTCGGCTCACCCGACAATCTCTGTCCTATCGCCATATTTACATCTCACAAACCGCTGATAATCTCGTCAACAAGGACACAACGAAGTACATATTTCCATTTGTATAGTCACCATCATCACTGTCTCCCTTTCTGTTGTGAGTACTGCACTCTGTTGTGTGTGTGCACAAATTGAGTCAATCCAACCATATTTTGGGCAAGATTGCGCAATCTAGGTGTTGGAACGTTGGACAAACATTACTACCAAAGTAAGTTCGTGTCATTCCAGTTTTGTCATTTTGCCTTTTACTAAGACTTCCGTTGATTGATTTTAGTACATTTGCACGGCTGCTCCACCTACCGAAGCATATAACATTTAGGAAGTCGGGCGGCAAACGATCGAGAATCAGAGCAAGTAAGTGCACACCAATTAGTGATTGTTTGTTTTGATTATGGTTTTGGTTCTTCTTTCAGTACAGTCTCACTGCTCGTGTAACAAGGCTTGTTTGCATCACTGCATTGAGTACATTCACTTTGCACTCTAATCAGCCCAAAATGGAACAAGTTGAACCATCTAAAGTTGAACTAGCTGAACCATCTAATGTGGAACAACCTGAACCACTTAATGTGGAACAACCTGAACCACTGAACAACCTTTCAGCGCTGCCAACTGAAATGTTCTTAAAGCTCATGGACTATCTGGAATTGTGGCAACAGCTCACGCTGAGACTCGTTTGTCACAGCTTGAATGGCAAAATTGAAGGTATGTTCAACAGCAAAAAGTGCTTAAAGCTCAATGTGAAGAGAGCCCGTACGGTTGAATTGGAACAGCAGGAACAAGCTCCACGAGGAGTGCCACAATCTTGGGAACCGAATGTGAGCGTACGCCGAATGCAGTTTGAGTTTGTCTACGAGGAGCCAGCGAATGCTCGCTCCAGTCAGATGCAGATTTCGATTAGCGAATGCGCTCTCAACAAGGACACCGCCCTGGCTTTTGGTCGGTTCTTCTCTCAAATTGAAAGTCTCATCATCTACTGGGACACTGACGATAGTGATGAGAAGATTGACAATTTGGTTTTGATGATGAGTCCGATGTGCAGTGTGTTGAACAACTTTGGGCTGATCGTTTCTGGCCAAATGACAAACAGCGCAGCTCTACGCAAGATTTGTTCCCCAATCAACACACTCGAGAGACCACTCAAGCAGCTGCACTTGATGGTGCCCGATTGTGATGAACCAACCAATGAACAAGTACCTGAGTATGCGCATCAAACCCTCGAGTTGGACAAGTCCATTGAGGCAGTAACCAGCTTCAGTATGACTGCTCTATGTCCAAATTTGCTTGTCCTGCTGTCCAAGACTAGCCACAAACTGGACACACTGAGCATTGACCTGAATGCTATCACGGGTTTAGACAAATTGAAAGCCAAATACAGTTCAGTGAAACGATTACAATTGCTTAGCGTAGAAATAGGTCAAGTGCAAGAAGTGGCACATTTGTTGGAATGGTTTCCCAATGTGGAACAACTGCATCTCAACTTCTGCACACAATCAGAGGTAAGCAACCCAATTAGGTTCACGGTGTAGTTGTTCGTTAGTTGATTAATTTGTTTCGTTTATCAACAGAAAATATCTCGTTCTACTTGGATTCGTGCTCTAAAGGCGCTAACAAAGTTGTACCGAATTGAGTCTATACAATTTTGGTTTAGACTTTTTGACAAGGCAAATCGCTTTAGATGACAATGTCGATGACATTGATTGTTTGAGCCAAGTGCACAAACTCACCATTGCTTCGCCTGAACTGTTTTATCACTTTCGTATGTACTACTCTGAGCCATTCTTACCCGGACTCAAGGTGCATCACATTGCACACACAATTGGCAAACAATTTCCAGGCCTACAGCAACTGAATCTATGGTCGGGCGATTGTGACTTACACGAAACTGTCGATCTAACCCAACACGCAATTGAGCAAAACTTTAATGAGGTACTGCCAACATTGTTGCCGCCGCAATTGATGCCACCACAACATTGCAAAGTGAACGTTCAATTACGTCATCCGGTGATGTACAGCGAATACCTTGCACGACCAGCTCATATTCGACAACTTTGTGCGAATCAACTTTTTGCATTAAATGCAAATCTATGGCACAAATGCAAATCATGTTTGATTTCTCATGACAAGGCCAAAACAAAGCAGTTTGGCACTGAATTGTCGCCATTTGTCAGAGGAAACTTCACACAACTCGACAGTGGTAAGGTGCGGATGATGATAAAGTATTATGATCAAGTGCGAATGAATAACCGAGAGGCCGGTAGGATCGTAAAAGGAAACCAACAAAATGAAGACTATGATGATGACTTTGACAAGGACTTGAGAGATGTTTTAGAACTTGAAGACTAGTGACTCACTTCTCTTGTATATTTGACCTTTTCTCATGTCTTATCCACTTTATGCACTGTATATTTTGTCATATTAGACTATTAACCGATCTCTCAATAAAGCCTTACATATTGGTCACAACGTAAACGTAAAGTACAAAATCACATTTGAAGAGTGCATCACAAATTACACTTCGAATAGATTTATTAAACAATATATACAAATAAAATACATTTTGGTGCAATCTATTACGTTGATCGAGTTGACACATCGAGAAGATCACATTTTGAACTTGCCATCGAATCCATTGTGATTCGTCCAATAGGTGAACTGGCCGATGCCGAACCGATCAGCTGTGTGCTAGTTCAGATGTTAGGTGTTCGATCCCAAATTGGTAGAAAATGGGTAGTAGATTCGCACCAGTTTGGATGCCAAAGGCTAGTTGATGCATCTCGGGGATATCCGTCCATTCCATCCAAATGAGAATGGCAATGACTCTGCAACTTGCGAGAGAATCTCCCATGTGTGTGTCTGTAGCCCCGACGATTGATCAGCCATTCGGAAATGTATGACCGTTCGGAAGAGGTGGACGCTCACTTCCGAACGGTAGACGTGGTCGTAAGAAGCAGCATGACGCTTGTACGCTTTCCCTGGAGTTGTACGGTGACCCTCTTCAACCTTTGACCTGAACATAAGTGTCCAGGATAAGGTTCATATTGCTGGGATAACCTATGATGATAAGATAAGAGATTAGTAGTAACCAAAGAGATTATCTCAAAAGTACTACTTACCAGAAAGTCTATCCATCCATAATCAGATCGAGTACGAAGTCGTAGCTCGATGAGAGCGTGGGCTTGACCTCCAGTCAGGGAGAGGTTCCATCCAAATGTGAATGTCAACGGTCCTATGACTGACCGTGTCATCCACCTCTTGTCAGGGCCAGGTTCCATCCAAATGTGAATGTCAACGGTCCTATGACTGACCGTGTCATCCACCTCTTGTCAGGGCCAGGTTCCATCCAAATGAGGATGGCAACAGTCCTTTGACTGACCGTGTCATCCACCACCATTCAGGGCCAAGTTCCATCCAAATGAGGATGGCAACAGTCCTTTGACTGACCGTGTCATCCACCACCATTCAGGGCCAAGTTCCATCCAAATGAGGATGGCAACAGTCCTTTGACTGACCGTGTCATCCACCACCATTCAGGGCCAAGTTCCATCCAAATGAGGATGGCAACAGTCCTTTGACTGACCGTGTCATCCACCACTAGTCAGGGAGAGGTTCCATCCAAATGTGAATGTCAACGGTCCTGTGACTGACCGTGTCATCCACCACTAGTCAGGGAGAGGTTCCATCCAAATGAGGATGGCAACAGTCCTTTGACTGACCGTGTCATCCACCACCATTCAGGGCCAAGTTCCATCCAAATGAGGATGGCAACAGTCCTTTGACTGACTGTGTCATCCACCTCCAGTCAGGGCAAAGTTCCATCCAAATGAGGATGGCAACAGTCCTTTGACTGACCGTGTCATCCACCACCATTCAGGGCCAAGTTCCATCCAAATGAGGATGGCAACAGTCCTTTGACTGACCGTGTCATCCACCACCATTCAGGGCCAAGTTCCATCCAAATGAGGATGGCAACAGTCCTTTGACTGACCGTGTCATCCACCACCATTCAGGGCCAAGTTCCATCCAAATGAGGATGGCAACAGTCCTATGACTGACCGTGTCATCCACCACCATTCAGGGCCAAGTTCCATCCAAATGAGGATGGCAACAGTCCTTTGACTGACCGTGTCATCCACCACCATTCAGGGCCAAGTTCCATCCAAATGAGGATGGCAACAGTCCTATGACTGACCGTGTCATCCACCACCATTCAGGGCCAAGTTCCATCCAAATGAGGATGGCAACAGTCCTTTGACTGACCGTGTCATCCACATCCAGTCAGGGCCAGGTTTCATCCAACCTTGAACGTACATTTCGGTGGTTGAATCTAGAATCTTCAAGTAGCATGGGCCAATTGAAGTAACTTGAGAATGACGCAATGATGTCGAGAGTCCATCTCCATCCAAATGCCTTCAAAGTTTCTCGCTTGTCCCACTACCACCCACCACTTTTAGTTTTCTTTGGTTCCTCTGGCATTGACGGGAACATTCCTCTTCTCGATGGGTGGTGGTGGTCAGCGGTCATGACGATGATGATGGTGGTGGTTGACAAAATAGCCATCATAATAAAGGTTGAGCCAAAGAATGTATTCAAAACCATCCAGACGAGTGATAGAAAGGGCAGAGGTATGGATGGGTGCCATCCAGAGTTGAGGGAAGGTGAGGGCGAAGGAGAGGCGAGAACGACCAGCCAGAACGAGAGCTGGCTGTTGAATGATCGTCTCCACTCATCTCCATCTCCTTATAAAGGCAAATCGAGCAATCTGATTGGTCGGGGTACAGCGTCACAGTGATAGTGCAATGGAAGTAGAGCAATGGCGCGCACGTGAAAATGAAGCGATCTGATTGGCTGATGTGCAGCGCCACACTGATAGTGTAGTGATAGTAAAGCCAGAGGCGCACGCGGTAATGAAGCGATCTGATTGGTCGAAGTGCAGCGCCTCAGTGATTGTGAAGTATAAGCGAAGTTAGTTCTTATCAGTGAGAGAGCCGAATATTGTTCCAAGTAAAGTAAGCCACTACTGTACAATGAGTGTGTGACCTTGCTGCTTAGATCGATGTCCTGTCAACATAGACATTCGTCGAAGATATCCAACAAAAAGAGCGTGACATTGTGTCTTTTTATTTTTATTAATTTTTGTTAACAATACAAGTGATATATTCATTAATGCACTGTTAAAGTGGCCAAAAAACTTGTTTGTTGTTTAGTTTGACTTCAACTGGATGCAAAGTTGATCTGATTAATTGTTCATAGTTGGATAGTTGACATGGCTAGGAGACGAGTCAATGACAGTGGTGATGTAGATTTGTCTTCATTTGGGTACAGATAATCTTGTAACTGAGTGGAATTGGTAGTGATCGGAACAGGATGATGATGCGATCAGTTGGCAAAGGTGATGTGGCCAAACACAAGTAGCGCTGTTGGCTACGTTTGGGAATGGATGATGCCATCGAGAGATGTGATGCGCTGGCCATAGTGTGTGTGTGTGTGTGTGTGTGTGTGTGTGTGTGTGTGTGTGTGTGTGTGTGTGTGTGTGTGTGTGTGTGTGTGTGTGTGTGTGTGTGTGTGTGTGTGTGTGTGTGTGTGTGTGTGTGTGTGTGTGTGTGTGTGTGTGTGTGTGTGTGTGTGTGTGTGTGTGTGTGTGTGTGTGTGTGTGTGTGTGTGTGTGTGTGTGTGTGTGTGTGTGTGTGTGTTCGTTTTTCGTTTTCGTTTCGTGTTTGTTCGTGTGACTTCAATTTGGACGAATTTCAGTGTTGTTAGTACTAGTCATTATGTCAATTATGATTTTGCGTGAGTTTTATAATGTTTGATTATTTTCTCTCTTGTATCTTCTGTGACGAGACATGCACCAAAGGCACACTGAAATTGTCCAAAAGAGTGCACGTTGGAATCGTGAGTCGACAAATGGGCATATTCGCTGAAATGTTTTTCACATTTACCACAAGACAACTGCAGTTCGGCCCAATGTTTCGTTCTGCAATGACGACCCATCTCTCTACTGCAAAAATAATAATAAATTGTTAGCTTAACTCATGTGTGGCTAGAATGAATGTGTGTGGAAAGGGACACTCACCTGCTTTCAAATGTTTCGCCACAATCCTTAACCAAACATCGAAATGGATCAATGGAATGGGTCATCAGGTGATGGTTGAGTTTGCCTTTTGCAATCCGTACTGGACAGGTGGACAGGAGACAATTGAGATGCAGAGTAGTGTACTTTGAGATCCTTTTCTTGGCTTTTGCTTCTGTTTGTGTTGGTGCACTGTTCACTACATTTGGTTGGGCTTGGTCACTTTGTCGATTGGCTGGCTGAGTTGGATTCTTTTTCACTCTCTTCACTGGGGGACTACATTCTTGAACATCATCTTGATCGAGACACTGCGCACATTCACAGTGCACACCATGACGAGCATTGTGCTTAATCAATGCGCTGTGGCTCGATTCATTCGAGATTGGTCCAGACAAATGCACTTTTGCTTGGTTTGTGATGAATGTTTGGCTTGTGCTTGCATCCGTTACCTGTTGTTCTGATTCGTGCAACTCTTCCTTAACATTAATCGTGTTATTTGCCATCAAAAGTTCATCATTACCATCATCATTCTGTTGGTAATCGCTTTCATTCGGCATTTTTGAATTCAACAAAGGATCATAGTCAGTGCCAGCGGGCTGCCCATTGCCAATTGAAAGACTGTACTGTGCCTCATCCTCGTCCTCTTGGTCATGTTGGTCATTTTCGGTATGTCCGTCACAATGTGTGCCATCATCTTCACAATCACATTCTATCTTCATGACCAATGTGGTGAGGCATTCAATACAATCACAGCCCTCTTCATGTTTAGAATAGTGCTTAGGCAAGTGATTGTGGTTAGGCTGTTCATTCGAGGTTGCCGAAGATACTGAATGTTGGCCTACGTTTGAGATGATCCGTTCGGTGGTTGTTTCATCAGGCTCTTCCTTCACTATATTACTATCAGCCAACTCATCAGATTCGCCATAATCATCATTGTTCGTGTTATTCGACAGATGTTCATCATGATCATGATCATCATCAAGCAACTGGCCATCGCTCTCATTGGGCAATTGTCCAACAGACAAATCCATCTCATCATCATCATCTGGCAATCCTACACAATTCAAACGTTATCAAACGTTAGTTTAGTGCTTCAATTTGTCATTATCAATCTTACCTTGTTTCACTTGTGTCAATGTTTCTGGCAATTCTGATGAGTGATGCACGACATCGACACTGGGTGATTCGGGATTGACAGAAGCATCATTTGCCATCAGTGCAGGTTTGCCATGGCAGGCACATGGGCGATTTTGTGCGAATATATTGGCCAAACCGAGCAAGAGTTTCGCGCAAACCTTATCCGTCAACGGCTGCGCGACTGTGTCTAGCACTGTGCGCACTTCCATTTGAATGATCGGTTTCTGGCTCTCAAGGAATGTACCAATCTCGGCAACTAATTCAGGAGAAGACATTGTGGATTGAACGCGATGATGGGAGATCTATTGAGAATGACCAAATGAAAGAAAACAATTTAACAGTACTGTATGTCACATTCACTGATCAC
The DNA here is from genome assembly GCA_023373905.1 of Rhizoglyphus robini. Classification (NCBI taxonomy): domain Eukaryota; kingdom Metazoa; phylum Arthropoda; class Arachnida; order Sarcoptiformes; family Acaridae; genus Rhizoglyphus; species Rhizoglyphus robini. Next base: position 553,484 of record JAKIJQ010000008.1, on the reverse strand, counting down.
GGCAAGCAAGGTACAACCATTCCACTGGCCATGGCACCAGTGGCAACTGCAAGTCAGTTACAGTCCATCCACTCAATCCACTCAATCCACTCCAACTGGTCAATGTGACAGTGGTCACGCCAAGCAAGGCGCAATCATTCCACTGGCCATGGCACCAGTGGCAAGTGCAAGTCAGTCACAGTCCATCCACTCAATCCACTCAATCCACTCCAACTGGTCAATGTGACAGTGGTCACGCCAAGCAAGGCACAATCATTCCACTGGCCATGGCACCAGTGGCAAGTGCAAGTCAGTCACAGTCCATCCACTCAATCCACTCAATCCACTCCAACTGGTCAATGTGACAGTGATCACGCCAAGCAAGGCACAATCATTCCACTGGCCATGGCACCAGTGGCAAGTGCAAGTCAGTCACAGTCCATCCACTCAATCCACTCAATCCACTCCAACTGGTCAATGTGACAGTGGTCACGCCAAGCAAAGCGCAATCATTCCACTGGCCATGGCACCAGTGGCAAGTGCAAGTCAGTCACAGTCCATCCACTCAATCCACTCAATCCACTCCAACTGGTCAATGTGACAGTGGTCACGCCAAGCAAGGCACAATCATTCCACTGGCCATGGCACCAGTGGCAAGTGCAAGTCAGTCACAGTCCATCCACTCAATCCAACCAATCCCCCTCCAACTGGTCAATGCGACAGTGATCACGCCAAGCAAGGCACAATCATTCCACTGGCCATGGCACCAGAGCCAAGTGCAAGTCAGTCACAGTCCATCCACTCAATCCAACCAATCCCCCTCTAACTGGTCAATGTGACAGTGATCACGCCAAGCAAGGCACAATCATTCCACTGGCCATGGCACCAGTGGCAAGTGCAAGTCAGTCACAGTCCATCCACTCAATCCACTCAATCCATTCAAACTGGTCAATTACAGTGGTCACGCCAAGCAAGCCACAAACATTCCACTAGCCGAGGCACCAGTTAGTTACACAAGTTCCACTGCAAGTTAGTGGCAACCATTATAAAACAATCGATGCCAACTGGCTAAGTGCGGCAGTGGCCACGCCAAGCAAAGCATAACCACTGGCCACGGCACTAATGGCACCTTGCGGTGAATTGGCTAAGTGCGCAAGAAGCGGCCATTTTCCAAGTGACTGTTTTGACAGAGCGAAAGACAATGCAATAATGCCGCGCGCGCCAAAAACGTCCATAGACAATGCATCAAGCAACGAGGCACTCAGAGACAGATGGATAGAAGAGAAAGCACTACAAGGCACAAAACAGGCCTGGCCGAGTGACCAAGTGGCTGTGTGCTTTACTCGAGTGTTGCATGCTGCAACATGCGCTCCGCAGAGGGGTACACGGTTAATGACGTCATCGAGAGGCAGCAGATTGGCAGGAAAAAGGAAGCAACTCTTACGCTTGGACAGGCATGGAATGTAATGATAGACTTGGGAATAGATTAATCATACAAACTACTGCAGAATATGTCGGTCATACGATTGAATGCATGCAGAAGAGATTGACATATATGTAGTCGTTCGATATCAAGGTAAATCAAAGCAATATCTGACAAGGCCTTAAAGGCAAATGGCCATATCTTACCTCGAAATGAAGATGATGATGTGATGACGTACAGTGGGATGACAAAGGTCACGGATGTCTCGCTAAATCAATTCAATGATTCTGAAGTGATGCGAGTGCGATTTGTAACAGCGGATTCGAGCGGAATAGTAGAACCAAGAACTCGAGCTAGTGAGACAAGTGAGTAGTGCAAGTGTTCAGTCTAGTGAAGTCACATGGAGACTGATGAGACCTGAGACAGCAGCAAAGAAAAGAAAGAGATCGGGACGACACACAACAAGGTACACTCACGTTGTAGTGGTGGCACATGCTGAAGGGGTGGCTGTGGTGTTACTTGGCTTGGACAGTTGTAACATTGTGCAATCATCATCACATGACGAGCGAACGCGCGTGCGTTCCTCGACGTTCTTACATGGGCGGTGGCTGGCACTCAGCACCGACGAGTCGGATCGGACAGTGGTAGTCGACTATGGCGATGTGGCTATCTTGGTGGCAGTCGTGTTCTCACTGACAACTTCATGTCCATTTCAAATGTGCCATTGTGCAAGCTGTTGCCCCTTTGCCAAGGTCCTTGGCACCGAACCACCTCTCGTTGTGGTAACCAAAAGTGTGGTGTGGTGGCGAGTGTTCTGCATAAAGCTACAATAGTAGTCGGCAATTGAGCCGTGATCAGTTTCATCATGCGTTGTTGTTTGCCTCCACTGGGTACATTTTGGAATAGATGGGTTAGTGAGACAAAAGTGGAGAGGGCTTGGCCAAAGAACATGAAAATGAGTTTGTAATGGTGTGAAAAATCAAACAAACTAAACGTTTGATCAGAGAGAGAGAGAGAGAGAGAGAGAGAGAGAGAGAGAGAGAGAGAGAGAGAGAGAGAGAGAGAGAGAGAGAGAGAGAGAGAGAGAGAGAGAGAGAGAGAGAGGGAGAGAGAGAGAGAGAGAGAGAGAGAGTTCATAATCTAAATAATTAAACAAACAAAACAAATAGCATTTTAAATAGAATATATTTATTGTACAATAATATCAAATACATAAATTCAAATTCAAGTTCCTTAGAACTCAAAGTAATATGCAAACCTAGAGCCAGTCGCTTTTTGGTTTTGTAAAGTATGTAAACTATTTGGCAAACAAATTTCCGACGACAGGCCATTTCGGGTACTCGTTCTTCTTCTGCTTCAGCAAAATCATCATCAAAAAATCTTCTTCTGTTATTTCCTCTTCATGTTATGTGCATTAGATGATGATTCTTTTAAAGATCCTCATCTTTTCTTTCGTTTCGCCTCGTCTTTGATCTGTTTTCATATATAATTCTTTCAGATAATCTGAAATGCAACTGTAAAGAGACGAAATAATTTCTGTCTCATTCATTAAATTCGTATGAATTCAATTCTGGTCAGAAATGAGAGGTGAAAATGTAAAGTGTTTGATTAGAGTACAATTAGAAATATATATGTTTATATTTACTTACTCAACATTTCCTCGACATTTTCTTATTTATCTTCAGCAAACGATGTTTCAGAAATATTTTCTTTCTCATTAATCAAATTCTTAATTGGCTGCTGGCCAAAAATGAATGCCAAATGTTCACTACAATGTAAAGTGTTTGCATTAGAGTACAATCAGAAATGTATGTTTATATTCACTTACCGAACTAGCCTTTGACCATTTGCTCGGTTATATCTAGCAAAAGCTTTCATTAATGAGACAGAAATATTTTCTGTCTCATTAATGAAATTCTTAATTGCTTGCTGGGCAATGAACTCCTCACTACAAAGTAAAGTGTGTTTGCATTAGAGTACAATCAGAAATATATGTTCATATTTACTTACATTGTTCCATTCAATTGCTCTGTTATCGTAACTTGGTGAATCTTCTGAAATATTTTCTCTCTCATTAATGAAATTCTTGCTTATTTTCGTTTGTCTGGTCACAAAGTTTCCGAGAAACATTCGAGTCACCAGCACAAAACACCTTGGAACCTAGTAATACATTACAATGTAAATGGCTTTGATTGGAGTACAATTAGAAATATATATGTTTCTATTTACTTACTGAAGTTTACTTTCCTTTTGTTATTTTCGGCATAAGATCCACGCCGTGATGGCGGTGGCTCGCTTGATATGGATTGGACCAATCAGTTGCCAGAGGCAAAATCTGAGCCAGTCAGGCTCGAAACGCTGCAGGTCAGCAGCGTGTTCGGTCGGCGCGTGTCTGTTCATTTCAGATTCACAAGTCAACTGGGCCATCATGAGAGTCATCTCACAAACTCAAATCAGATTCACCCAAGTTTTGAACTTTGCTCTGTGTGTCTCTGTCGACGAGATTTCAAACGCTCATCTGTGGAAATGTTTGTTTGCTTCTGTAAAATAAAGTTTAAAGTTTTAGTCAAAGAGAGGTTTCCTAAATTGGAAAATATGGCTTCTAATTCTAGTTCCCAATGATTGATCAATGAATGCTTGAATGCTCAAATTGGGCAGCCACACAATGCCCACAAGCTAACAAGTATCAGCACAATGCGACATTCGCTATTGCATCTATCTGTCTATGTAAACGAGTGTCAAAAGATCAAAAGTACTAACCTTTGAGAAAGAAGGCGATGATGATGGTTGGGTGGTGAAGTGGATGAAGCCACTTGATGAGATGGCTTGGTGGAACAAGACAAGGTGATGGGTGAAGGAAAGTGATGTGCCAGTGAGAAGAGGTGAAGCGGGCAACGAATGGAGAAAAGGCCAAGGAATAAGGAAGGGTGTTAGAAAGAACCATCCAAGACGAGAGCTATAGAGTGAATGACCATGTCGCCACATCTCTGCTCTTTATAAAGGCGAATTGGAGCAAAGTGATTGGTTGTGTGCAGCGCCACTCTCAATGAACAGTCGATGTACGAACCAAAATGGACTTTGGACTGGAGCAAAGTGATTGGTTGTGTGCAGCGCCACTCACAATGAACAGTCGATGTACGAACTAGAATGGAATATGGTACTGGAGCAAGGTGATTTGTCCTTGTGCTAGGGCAAATGGATTGAGTAGTCCATGAGCAGCTTGGGAAGCACGTGCAAATGAGTGCGTATGTGTTTGGTCTGCGTGTCGTGCATCATCTCTTCGTATCGTACTGAACAGCACAGCCAGAGTCAACGACAGTCGGTGGTCTGTTTTGTCACCTATGACTCATTTCTTACTCGTTGGCTTTCGACAATCGCATCAACATCGCTTCAGTACAATGTACAGACAGTACAATCACCGTAGCTCTTCTTTCGGGCCAATCAAAAAGTTCTCTCACAGCGTGCGTGCCTTGGCACTTAACTTCCACCGTACAGTTGATGATGGCACAGGTCTTCGATCAATCAGCGCTCAGTAAGACGCATTTATAAAGAGATGGAGACGTGCCAGCACGCACATTCGACTGCAAGCTATCGTCATGTTTGGTTCTCTCCTCTCTCATACATCTTCACTTTCCTTGGTCTCTAGATGGTACCGACTCTTCTCCCTCTCCTTGAACTTGATGGCAATCTATCCCATCTCCTACGCCTTCACCTTACCTGACACTTGGAAGTCTGGTTCTCCACTCCCTCTTTTCGTGATGAGTCAATGACAGTGGTGATGTAGTTTTGCCTTCATTTGGTACAAGTAACCTTGTAACAGAGTGGAATTTGTAGCGATCGGAACAGGATGATGCGATCAATTGGCAAAGGTGATGTGGCCAAACACAATTTGCGTTGTTGCCATGGGGGTTGATGCCATCGAGATATGCGATGTGTTGGCACAGTGTGTGTGTGTGTGTGTGTGTGTGTGTGTGTGTGTGTGTGTGTGTGTGTGTGTGTGTGTGTGTGTGTGTGTGTGTGTGTGTGTGTGTCTTGTATCACCTATTCACTTGGTGCTGAATGCACTGCACACGAGTCAACGACAGTCGATGGTCTGTTTTGTTACCTATGAGTCATTTTTTACTCATTCACTGTCGTCTCAGCTTTACAACGTGCTGGCTGCAGCAGCAGCAGTTGACAGTACAATCAACGTGGCGCTGCATTTGGGCCAATCAGATGGCTCCCTCACTAAGTGCGTGTCTTTGCACTTCCACCGTACAGTTGATGATGGCGCTGGTCTTCGACCAATCAGTGCTCAGTAAGGCGCCTTTATAAGGAGATGTAGACGAGCCAACACGGCCATTTGACTGCAAGCTCTCGTCCTAGTTGGTTCTCCTCCTGCTCTTCCTATATCTTCACTTTCCTTGGTCCCTGGATGGAACCGGCACTTCTCCCTCTCCTTGCACTTGGTGGCACTCTCCACTCTTCTACCCCTTCACCTTACCGGACCCTTGGACAACTGGCGCTCCACTCCCTCTCTTTGGCCTTGGTTAAACTTGGCTCTATTCATCCATGGTTGTTCAACTTTTTCCCCGTTTTTGTCAAGCACACACCAAACCACCACTACCACCACCATTTTCATCGGCCATCGTGAGCATCATCATCTCAGCACGGTTGTCGGTAAGTACTTATTTGTTAATTATTAGAGTTGTCTGTCCTGTCTCCTGTCACCTGCCCAACTCTCCGATCGTAAGATGTGCCCCGATAAACGTGTGTCTTTTATTTCATTTCTAGTTCTGCTATTTATTCAAAATCTCTTATACTTTTTTCTAATTGTATTTTTGTTTTGTTTACATATTCAGCTTACTCGGTTGCAAGATGGCCTTGCCCAACTTGCTTCCACCACTCACCACCAGAAGAGGAATGTTCCCGTCCATGCCAGAGGAACCAAAGAAGACAAAAGTGGTGAGTGGTTGTCAAGCAACAAAGGCATTTCACTATACGACGATGTTAGGATGGCAAAAATTTGCCAAGTCACCACTCGCTAGACATTCGTCGAAGATCGTCGAGAAAGAAACGATCGACATTGCTGCTGAGGTCGACGGCAAGGATCGTCGCAACAAAACAAGAAATCGAAAAAGTTGATCGAAACAACTAAAAGTTCTTCAAAAGGAACATTCTACTGTCGTAAGTGATAGAAAGACAACGAAGTTCCTGAGGGCCCTGGCAAGAATAATTGTGACAAAAGTAAGAAATTGAATTTAATCACAAATGCAAAAAGTTCATCGAAAAGTACGTCATTCTGTCGTCAGAGATGAAGAAACCAATGAGGGCCCGGCAAGAATACTAATGACAAAAAGTAAGAAATTGAATTTAATCACAAATGCAAAAAGTTCATTGAAAAGTACGTCATTCTGTCGTCAGAGATGAAGAAACCAATGAGGGCCCGGCAAGAATACTAATGACAAAAGTAAGAAATTGAATTTAATCACAAATGCAAAAAGTTCATCGAAAAGTACGTCATTCTGTCGTCAGAGATGAAGAAACCCATGAGGGCCCGGCAAGAATACTAATGACAAAAGTAAGAAATTGAATTTAATCACAAATGCAAAAAGTTCATCGAAAAGTACGTCATTCTGTCGTCAGAGATGAAGAAACCCATGAGGGCCCGGCAAGAATACTAATGACAAAAGTAAGAAATTGAATTTAATCACAAATGCAAAAAGTTCATCGAAAAGTACGTCATTCTGTCGTCAGAGATGAAGAAACCCATGAGGGCCCGGCAAGAATACTAATGACAAAAGTAAGAAATTGAATTTAATCACAAATGCAAAAAATTCATTGAAAAGTACGTCATTCTGTCGTCAGAGATGAAGAAACCAATGAGGGCCCGGCAAGAATACTAATGACAAAAGTAAGAAATTGAATTTAATCACAAATGCAAAAAGTTCATCGAAAAGAACTTCAGTCTGTCGTCAAAATGAAGAAACCCATGAGGGCCCGGCAAGAATACTAATGACAAAAGTAAGAAATTGAATTTAATCACAAATGCAAAAAGTTCATCGAAAAGAACTTCAGTCTGTCGTCAAAAATGAAGAAACCAATGAGGGCCCGGCAAGAATACTACTGACAAAAGTAAGAAATTGAATTTAATCACAAATGCAAAAGTTCATCGAAAAGTACGTCATTCTGTCGTCAGAGATGAAGAAACCCATGAGGGCCCGGCAAGAATACTAATGACAAAAGTAAGAAATTGAATTTAATCACAAATGCAAAAAGTTCATCGAAAAGTACGTCATTCTGTCGTCAGAGATGAAGAAACCCATGAGGGCCCGGCAAGAATACTAATGACAAAAGTAAGAAATTGAATTTAATCACAAATGCAAAAAGTTCATCTAAAAGAACTTCAGTCTGTCGTCAAAATGAAGAAACCCATGAGGGCCCGGCAAGAATACTAATGACAAAAGTAAGAAATTGAATTTAATCACAAATGCAAAAAGTTCATCGAAAAGTACGTCATTCTGTCGTCAGAGATGAAGAAACCCATGAGGGCCCGGCAAGAATACTAATGACAAAAGTAAGAAATTGAATTTAATCACAAATGCAAAAAGTTCATTGAAAAGTACGTCATTCTGTCGTCAGAGATGAAGAAACCCATGAGGGCCCGGCAAGAATACTAATGACAAAAGTAAGAAATTGAATTTAATCACAAATGCAAAAAGTTCATCGAAAAGTACGTCATTCTGTCGTCAGAGATGAAGAAACCCATGAGGGCCCGGAAAGAATACTAATGACAAAAGTTTATTTATCCTGGCTGTTAGTCCCATAAAGTCATGGGGTCAGCACACCTGCTTCTCAACCTCCAGAAACCACGATCCATCGCATCTTCCGCCACCAGACCCACCATTTCCATGTCGGCCACAATGTTGTCAATCCACTTGCGTTTGGGTCTCCCTACTGGTCGGGTGCCGGGTACGACAAGCCTGAATGCTCTTTGGGCCACCGAGTTCATATCGCTTCGTATCACGTGACCATACCACCGGAGTCGTGCTTCTCGTACTTTGTCTTCAATAGGTCTCACTGCTAGCTTCGAGAATACGACTTCGTTTCTTATTCTATCGTAAAGAGTATGTCCAAGCGACCATCGAAGCATTTTCATTTCTGCACAGTGCGACTTGTGCACGTCCTTTTTGGTGGATGGTCTGCACTCTGAACCGTAAATTGCTGCAGGTCTGACCACTGTCTTGTATATCTTTGCCTTGAGACGTGTCGGGATGCGCTTGTCACAGAGCACAGGGGACATTTCGCGCCATTTTACCCAGGCAGCCTTTGTTCTGGCGATCACATCTGGTGAGGGAGAGCCGTCGGCACTAATACATGAGCCCAGGTATGCAAAGCTTGTTATCTTGTTTAACTCTCGACCTGAGATTTTGATGGTGCCTTGTGTTTGTATACCAGATTCGAGGTATTCTGTTTTGTCCAGATTTAGCTGTAGGCCAAAACTAGCAAGACGATCCGACCACGCTTGGACTTTGTTTTCAAGTGCCAGACGATTTGTCTCATTTAGAACAATGTCGTCGGCGTACAGGAGAGTCCCTGGAGATGGCGTGATGAGGTCTCGAGCTATCGAATCCATTAATAGGATGAATAAGTATGGTGAGAGAGCGGACCCTTGATGAACTCCGACAGAGATGGGAAAGGGCTTGGAGAGACCAGCTGCGCATCTGACTCGGCTACTCGGGTTATCGTACATAAGCTTGATCCACGAGATATATTCTTCCGGAACTTCGTGATCGCGCAGCGCAAACCATATCAGATCATGTGGTACTTTGTCAAAGGCTTTGGTCAGATCCAGGAATGCAGAATGTACAGAAGAATGCACTTCACGATGCTTTTCAAGGAGCTGCCTTTGAGCAAAGATAGCGTCACTGGTGCCAACACCTTTCCTGAATCCACAGTGTTCTTGTGCGATGGAGGTGCAGGCTTGTAGTCTTGAGACTAGTACACGTTCGAGTATTTTCAGAGACTGTGAGAGGAGCCTTATTGGGCGATATGAGTTGCACTCTAGCGCGTCACCTTTACGTTTGTATATCGGGACAGTAGTAGAGGATAACCAGTCTCTTGGGAGTTGCCTGGATCTCAGTGCTTTGTTGAACAGTTCTGTTAATCTAGAGATGCCCACTGGTCCTGTCAGTTTCCATACGAAGGCAGGAACATCATCTGGACCACAAGCTCTTTTTTGTTTCATATGTGAGAGAGCTTGCATAACTTCCTCCTCGCTGATTGCTAGGACCGGACCGGCTACAGGGGAGCCCATAGGTATTGGTGGGTGTCTAAACTCGTCATTGCAAGTCTCGATATGACAAAAGTAAGAAATTGAATTTAATCACAAATGCAAAAAGTTCATCGAAAAGTACGTCATTCTGTCGTCAGAGATGAAAGATGAAAAAACCCTTAAGGGCCCCGGCAAGAATAATGGCGACAAAAGGAAGGAATCGAATTTAATCGAAACAACCAGGATGTTGGTGTCGCTGACAATGAGCCTGACCCCCCGTTGCCTGAATCCTGAATGGAAATGGTGCAATCGCTGATGCGAAAAGCTACTTTACTCCATTTGTACTTTATAATCACATCTGTTACTTACTGTTTAATGTCGTTCTCTTATACAAATTGTATTTTTATTTGCTAAATTATAATAAACTATTGTTCATTTGTGTTCAAGGCTGTTTATTTTGGTTAACAATACAAGTGATTTTCATTAAGGTTTGTTTTGAAAATGAGAAGATGTGTGTTTGGGAAAGAGAGAGAGAGAGAGAGAGAGAGAGAGAGAGAGAGAGAGAGAGAGAGAGAGAGAGAGAGAGAGGGAGAGAGAGAGAGAGAGAGAGAGAGAGAGAGAGAGGGAGAGAGAGAGAGAGAGAGAGGGAGAGAGGGAGAGAGAGAGAGAGAGGGAGAGAGAGAGAGAGAGAGAGAGAGAGAGAGGGGAAAGAGACACAGAGAGAAAGAGAGAGAGAGAGAGAGAGAGAGAGAGAGAGAGAGAGGGAAAGGAGAGAGGGGGAGAGAGAGAGGGAGGGAGAAAGAAAGTGAGGGAGAGAGAGAGGGAAAGGGAGAGAGGAAGAGAGAGAGAGAGAGAGAGAGAGAGAGAGAGAGAGAGAGAGAGAGAGAGAGAGAGAGAGAGAGAGAGAGAGAGAGAGAGAGAGAGAGAGAGAGAGAGAGAGAGAGAGAGAGAGAGAGAGAGAGAGAGAGAGAGATGATCTAGTTAATAGCTTCCATCACAACAAGTGATACAGTATCTTGAGATATTTCTTTGGATTCTTTGGTAAATTTGTGAGTTTACCTAGGTACGACGAGCACATTCGATCAACCTATTGTTGGCTGATGCATTGTCGTGTTGCATTTGTGATTCTCGATGTCACTCGTATGTGACTGCGTTAGTCGGCCACGAATAGATTGGTTGCTTGATATTGAGAGTTAGTTGGATAGGAAGTGCACTTGGATTAATGCGTTAGATAATGCGTAGTTTGTCTCGACTGGAAACAGATTAAATTAGGTCGGTTAGTGAGACAGAGTCAAGTGGTGAGTGCTTGGCTAAAGAACCGGACAATGAGTTTGTGTATGGTGTTACTAATCAAACAAACAAAGCAAACAAAGCAAATAACATTATAAATGGAATATTTATTGTACAGTTGCATCAAATACATCAATTCAAACTCCCGACGACGGGCCATTTCGGAAACTTGTTCTTTTTTTTCGCGAGATTGTCGGGTATTCTCGTAAATATTCGGATCATGATTCTTGGTCTTCTTGTTCTGGTGGATCTTGGTTTCATCTCTCGTCTTTTTCTTTGGTTAAATATATAGTTCAATCATCACTCACACTCCCTCAACCTCCTCCTCCTCCTTTAATTCATGGTCGTGGTTAAATTCCTCTTCCAAAGCATTTTCGTCGTTATCCTCATCTAATCTTCACCATTTTCATATTATCTCGCATCAAGACAAAGGCAAAATATTTTCTGTCTCATTCATTAAATTCTTATTAATTGGTCGCTGGCCAGCAATGAGATAAAATCACTACAATGTATAGTGTTTACATTAGAATACAATTAGAAATATATATATGTTTATATTTACTTACTCTGCGTCAGAGAAAAATTCGAGTAACCAGCACAACACACCTGGGGACCTCAATCATTACTCCACCTACTTTTCATGCTTGTTATTTTCGTCATAAGTTCCTGACGGTGATGGCGTTGGCTTGTTGATGAGGATTGAACGATTCCAGTTACCAGATGCAAAATTTGAGCCGGAAAGGCCCGAAATGCTGCAGGTCAGCAGCTTGTTCGTGGTCGGCGTGTGTCTGTGCATTTGAGATTCACAAGTCAACTGGGTCATCATGAGTGTTCATCTCACAAACTCAAATCACGTGCACCCAAGTTTCGAACCTTGCAGGAAACATTCTTCTGCTCTTTCGCTGATAAGCTGAAACATTGCTCGATGTGGGTGTGCGTGTGTTGACGAGAGTTGAGTTGGCTCATCTGCGGAAATGCTGTTATTTATCTGTTCATAAATTCGAAACATTGTTTCCAATTCTAGTGCCTAATCTGATCTAAGTGATCAATCATTTTTTGAATGCTCACATTGGACAGCCACACACAGTCCATAAGCTAACAAGTAGCACAATGTGATAGCGAAACTGGCTATTGCAACTACCTAGTCTGTGTAAACGAATATCAAAAGATAAAAAGTACAAACCTTTGAGAATGTGTGCGATGATGGTGGCTGGCTGATGAAGTGGATGCGGAGCCAATGAATGAGATAACTTGATGGAACAAGGTAATGTGTGTTGGTGAAGTGGTGTTGGGAAGATGTGCCAGTGAAGAGTGATGAAGAGGCCAAGAAATGAAGAGGAGAGGAGAGAGAACCATCGTGTACGAGAGCTTGAGAGTGAATGACCATGTCGCCACATCTCGGCACCTTATAAAAGCAAAATCGACGATGTGATTGGTCCTTGTGCTGGGGCAAATGGATTTAGCAGTCCAAGTGCAGCTTAGGAAGCACATACAAATGTGTGTGTGTGTGTGTGTGTGTGTGTGTGTGTGTGTGTGTGTGTGTGTGTGTGTGTGTGTGTGTGTGTGTGTGTGTGTGTGTGTGTGTGTGTGTGTGTGTGTGTGTGTGTGTGTGTGTGTGTGTGTGTGTGTGTGTGTGTGTGTGTGTGTGTGTGTGTGTGCTTGTATCACCTATTCACTTGGTGCTGAATGCACTGCACACGAGTCAACGACAGTCGATGGTCTGTTTTGTTACCTATGAGTCATTTTTTACTCATTCACTGTCGTCTCAGCATTACAACGTGCTGGCTGCAGCAGCAGTTGACAGTACAATCAACGTGGCGCTGCATTTGGGCCAATCAGATGGCTCCCTCACCAAGTGCGTGTCTTTGCACTTCCACCGTACAGTTGATGATGGCGCTGGTCTTCGACCAATCAGTGCTCAGTAAGGCGCCTTTATAAGGAGATGTAGACGAGCCAACACGGCCATTTGACTGCAAGCTCTCGTCCTAGTTGGTTCTCCTCCTGCTCTTTCCTATATCTTCACTTTCCTTGGTCCCTGGATGGAACCGGCACTTCTCCCTCTCCTTGCACTTGGTGGCACTCTCCAATCGTAAGATGTGCCCCGATAAACGTGTGTCTTTTATTTCATTTCTAGTTCTGCTATTTATTCAAAATCTCTTATACTTTTTCTAATTGTATTTTTGTTTTGTTTACATATTCAGCTTACTCGGTTGCAAGATGGCCTTGCCCAACTTACTTCCACCACTCACCACCAGAAGAGGAATGTTCCCGTCCATGCCAGAGGAACCAAAGAAGACAAAAGTGGTGAGTGGTTGTCAAGCAACAAAGGCATTTCACGAATATACTACAGCACGAAGTTAGGATGGCAAAAATTTTCCAAGTCACCACTCGCTAGACATTCGTCAAAGATGTTCAGAAAGAAACGATCGACATTGCTGCTGAGGTTGATGGCAAGGATCGTCGCGACAAAGCAAGAAATCGAAAAAGTTGATCGAAACAACTAAAAGTTCTTCAAAAGGAACATTCTACTGTCGTAAGTGATAGAAAGACGATGAAGATCCTGAGGGCCCCGGCAAGAATACTAATGACAAAAGTAAGAAATTGAATTTAATCACAAATTCAAAAAGTTCATCGAAAAGAACGTCATTCTGTCGCCAGAGATGAAAGATGAAGAAACCCCTAAGGGTCCCGGCAAGAATTATTGAGACAAACGTAAGAAATCGAATTTAATCAAAACAACTAAATGTTCATCGAAAGGAACTTTAAACTGTCCTCAAAGATAACCAACAAAAAACGCATGAAAATGCATACGAGATCACTCCATCATTATGTCTTCTAGCAGATCCAAGGCCAAGTTGAAGAGCCAATGAAGCCAATTTTCCAAGTCGTGGAGTGCAAGATGGTGGCCCAAATATCAATTTACACTTACCGAACACGCTGATCCAGGATCTTGGTGTCAGTGACGATGAGACTGTCCCATCCCCGCTGCCTGAATCCTGAATGAAAATAGTGCCATTTCTTAAGCGAGAACCTACTTCTCTCCATTACTGTATTTGATAATAACATCTTGTTGGAGCAAACGTCTTCTGGAAGTCCAAGCGGGTGACTCGTCCACGAAGATACAACTAGGTCTCGGGAAATCCAAACGGCTGACTCGACCACGGAGAGCAGAACAGGTCTCGGGGAATCCAAGCGGCTGACTCGACCACAAGAGCAAACAGGGAGGCACACGAGAAAGTAAAAGTTCTTTATTAGAGAACAAGAACAAAATCAGTACAACATAAGATAGAGCAAGTGCAGCGATATATGAGCACAAATAAAGTTCTCTGTCGGGACATGTTTCTCGAACATTCGACATTCGAATGTCAGTTCAAGGGGCACACAAATCTCCTTTTCCAACACATCTGTTACTTACTGTTTAATGTTGTTCTCTTATACAAATTGTATTTGTATTTGTTAAATTATAACAAACTATCATTCATTTGTGTTCAAACTATTGTTTATTTTAGTTAACAATACAAGTGATATAAATTAAGGTTATTTTTGAAAATGAGATGTGTGTGTTTGAGAGAGAGAGGGAGAGAGGGAGAGAGAGAGAGAGAGAGAGAGAGAAAGGGAGAGAGAGAGGGAGAGAGGGAGAGAGTGAGGGAGAGAGAGGGAGAGAGGGAGAGAGAGAGAGAGAGCGAGAGAGAGAGAGAGAGAGAGAGAGAGAGAGAGAGGGAGAGAGAGGGAGAGAAGGAGAGAGAGAGAGAGAGAGAGAGAGAGAGAGAGAGAGAGGAGCAAGTGAATAGCTTCCATCACAACAACAACAAGTTAACATTTATCATTAGATGTACCCTTGGATCTGCTAGACGATGACATTTCCCTTTTTGGTGTAGTCGATTCCAGTGTCTTCGAATGTGCCTCTCAGCTGAATATTTACGCGAAAATGCTTTTTTGCAATCGGCCAATTTGCACAAATATGGTTTGATACCTAAATGGGCATGCCTGTGTTCCCGAAATTTGTATGCGTCCGCTGCTCGGTGCTCGCAACCAGAAAATTTACATTTAAATCTCGACTCGCGATTTGTATTGTTGTAATGTTTTGTGTAGTAGTGCTTGATTACTTCATATCGGCATTCGGTCATAAATGTACACCTGGCACACCTGAACATACCTGGTTCGTGACGGTTTGTGTAGTGAGTGGACAGTACAGGATACGACTCAAAATGTGCAGAACATCTTCCACAGTGCCATCGGTTGACTTCTGGGTGCTTGACAGTGAGATGTTCACTGAGTTGTTCTCTGTAAAGCCAAAAAGTGTCAATATTGTACAAACAAAACAAACAAACTTACTCATTATCGAAAGATTGATTACAATTCTTTACTACGCATCGACTTGGTCTAATCCAATGCGCTTTCTTCATGTGAACATCAAGTGCGCATTTGTCTGCAAATGTCATCAAACTGTTACACTTTGGGTGGAGACATTTAAGATAAACGATCATGATCTTGACTCTTGGCATCGTAGTGTCGGCATTTGGATTGTCCAAATCGTTCGCTGATGTTGTTGGCTCATCGTCATTTAGCTTTCGTTTTGCCGATCTCAGAGTCAGTCTGATCGGTGTCAATGGTGATCCAGACCTTGGGGCATATGTGGTGTCCATTGAAGAACAAGATTCGACGGATGCGAACGAATATTCAGAATGATCAGAATCGTCATCGTCATCGTAATGATGGCCATTCTCGTCATCCTCGTCATCGTCGTCAGAGGTTACTTCCAAACCAACATTGGCAATGTTTCCATTCTCAACAGCATTGCCATCTTCCTCATTCTCGTCATCCTCGACATCGTAGTAATAGGTTCCATTCTGGCGATCGTCTCCATTTTCACCAGCATTATCATCGTTTCCCTCCTCCTCATCCTCTTTATCCTCGCCAGCATTGTCATTGTTTCCTTCCAAACCAACATTGCCAATGTATCCATTCTCACCAGCATTGTCATTGTTTCCTTCCAAACCAACATTGCCAATGTATCCATTCTCACCAGCATTGTCATTGTTTCCTTCCAAACCAACATTGCCAATGTATCCATTCTCACCAGCATTGTCATTTTCCTCATCATCGTTGTCAAAATTATCATCAAACTCTATAACATTTACCTCATCATCATTCATTATCTCTTGTTTGACAATATTCACTGGAGCTGGGTTCATCTGTTGACCATCAGCACCATCAACATTACCATCATTCTCGAATGGTTCAGCGGCAAATGGCAATTCCGAGTCACGATTCAAGTTATCGCTGTTAGGTGGAAGAGGTACAACTTGAAACTGGTGACCATGGCGCTCTTGTTCGAAAGCGCTTGGTTCAGCTAATGATTGACTTGATGTCGATGCCAGACCAATGAATGGACCTGAGTGATGGACCCCATTGGCTGACACAGAATCAGCTGTTGGATCAGCCACCAGTTCGCCAACATCATCTTCGACCGATTGACTTTTTTCGATAAAGTTCACAAGCTTGCGAGTCATATTGTTGAATGACGTATCAACCTCTTTCTCCATTTGGTATTCGAGTGATCTAATATTAAGGCGCAGCTTACTTTTCACATTCTCCTTGCCGCGTTGAATCATTACGCGAACCATCTCAATAAGATCATTAGAAGACATGATGATGATGAGATGTAGATGTAAACGATGCTGCGATGTTATGTTAAATCTATTATTGGAAAGTCCAAAAAACGAAAAACAATAACTTAGAAACTGTTCTACACGCTGCTGCTGCCTCAAGTCATCATTTGTCACATTGCCCTGACCGTGTGAGTGTGATTTACTTGTGTGAGTTAGTGAGAGGGCGAGAGAGTGAGAGAGAGAGAGAGAGAGAGAGAGAGGGCGAGAGAGAGAGGGCGAGAGGGAGAGAGAGAGGGCGAGAGAGAGAGAGAGAGAGAGAGAGAGAGAGAGAGAGAGACAATGGCCGTGTCGGACTGCTATGACAAATCGCAATCGGTCTTACCTCGAATTGAAAGGGCAGCGAAACGGGTGAAGTGACAGCTCGCAGGAGAATGATATGCGGGGTCACACTGGTAATCCACAACTTGATGATTATGGTGATGAGTTTTGGACGTACGGCAACGGCAAACCAAAGTCTTATTCGGATTAAGCAGATCGGCTAGCTGTGTGTGTGCTAATGCAACGTCACACAAAGCGACTGAGGTCCAAGACAAAGAGAAGTGAAGGAGAGTGCGCGAGTCTCGCTGATGCACCACCAGTCAAGTTGTAGTGGCATATGTCAAAGTGATCTCTGTGTAATGTCACATCTGTCATTGAGTGAACGGTCACAGATGGCTCAGTTTGGTCATGTGACATGGCTCATCCATGATGGGTGGGGCGGCTCGGCTAGGCAGGCTCATTCGAATGTGCTCACAACGGTGGCAACGTCCTCGATCGTGGCGATCGCGGTTGAGCCTCGTTCGCGAACGCGTACTCACCCGCACTCATGGCATGCCATGGCCAGTTGGCCAATCTACCACTTCTCGTTGTCGTTACTCTAAATGTCTAGGGTAAAAGGGACAGATGCGGGCTGGGTGAATTACTGCAGAACTACTCTCTCTCTCTCTCTCTCTCTCTCTCTCTCTCTCTCTCTCTCTCTCTCTCTCTCTCTCTCTCTCTCTCTCTCTCTCTCTCGCCCTCTCTCTCTCTCTCTCTCTCTCTCTCTCTCTCTCTCTCTCTCTCCCTCTCTCCCTCTCTCTCCCTCTCTCGCCCTCTCTCGCCCTCTCTCGCCCTCTCTCTCGCCCTCTCTCTCTCTCTCTCTCTCTCTCTCTCTCTCTCTCTCTCTCTCTCTCTCTCTCGCCCTCTCTCTCTCTCTCTCTCTCTCTCTCTCTCTCTCTCCCTCTCTCGCCCTCTCTCTCTCTCCCTCTCTCTCTCTCTCTCTCTCTCTCTCTCGCCCTCTCTCTCTCTCTCTCTCTCTCTCTCTCTCTCTCTCTCTCTCTCTCAAGATCAAGTGTCATTCTCTCGAGCAATGCCATTTGTCGGCGAGACAACTAAGAACGCTGTCAACACTGATTCGAACAAGTCAACGAACATATTTGAACTGATCATTTATTGAATTAATGTAGAAATGAGAACACAAAATGGAATTAGTTAATGTTTTATGTGTATTGCTTAAATAAATATAATAACACTGATCTACAGGAATTGTCAAGTTTTAGGTACTCGGAATTTTATGAGCGATTCTTACAGCATTTTTGACGTAGAATTCAATGGTCTGGTCAAAATTGCCCGTTTGACTTCAGTTTTTGAGATATTCAAGTTTTAAACACAATTTTGTCCAAATTTCAAATTTCTAGGCTCGAAACTTCCATTTAAAGCTAATTTTCAAATTCTCCTCGTTTTTCTGAAAAATTTAAGCACAAGAACGTCCAAATCGCTTAAGATTTACTATTTAAACTCGATTTTTAAAGATGATACTTTTCAGGTAAAACGATAAAAATCACCTTCATAAACTTCATGATCTGATAAAAATTATTCAGTTTTTTAATCTTTTTATCATCTTTAAAAATCGAGTTTAAATAGTAAATCTTAAGCGATTTGGACGTTCTTGTGCTTAAATTTTTCAGGAAAACGAGGAGAATTTGAAAATTAGCACTAAATTGTAGTTTCAAGCCTAGAAAATCGAAATTTTGACAAAATTTTGATTAAAACTTGAATATCTCAAAAACTGAAGTCAAACGGTCAATTTTGACCAAACCATCGAATTCTACGTCAAAAATGCTGTAAGAATCGCTCATAAAATTCCGAGTACCTTATAATTGACAATTCCTGTAGATCAGTGTAAGAATAGTGTTTGGGACGACTCATAGTTGATTGGTTGGTTGGTATGTTTGGCCACTGATGGATGGTCGTCTTGTGATGATGTTAACTTGACTTCCAAGAATGGCTACTGTGCACTTCTGTTCACCGGAAGTCTCCTTTCGGCTGCAATTGGAACAGTCTTCTCGCTGTTGGTGTTGATGTTAGCCCAACAGCATCACCATCAGTGGTGGTTTGATCACCAATGTCTCACTGTCTATCCGATTCGTTCGACAACTACACAAAGGCGATCTGTGGATGGGACGCTCGACTTGTAATTGCCACTCTCTAGACTAGCTCGTTCACTTCTCCATCAACTCGCCCTTTCCCCGAGCTACGTCCCATCCAACTCGTTTTGGGTATCCGCAATCCATCACTGGTCACCCCTGTTGATGTGACCAATGGTGCTCGATGTGCTCTCACTGAGTCGGCGGACTGATGTTCGAATCGGTCACATCCGAGGCTTCAACAGTAGTACCTTCAAGCTAGGATCCATCTGTCCAGTCTGTCTACGTATCTCCGTTCCGGTTTGATCACTTTCTCTCCTACTTCTTACTCATCATCATGACGCACTTCTGGTTGTATTCAGT
Source organism: Rhizoglyphus robini (assembly GCA_023373905.1). Classification (NCBI taxonomy): domain Eukaryota; kingdom Metazoa; phylum Arthropoda; class Arachnida; order Sarcoptiformes; family Acaridae; genus Rhizoglyphus; species Rhizoglyphus robini. The sequence continues at coordinate 534,119 of JAKIJQ010000008.1, read as the reverse complement.
TGATGATGATGATCACTTCAGACTGGACTCTGAAGCAGATTGTTTTTTTCTTCTATTTTTACTTCTCTGAACTGACTCTCTGTTGGCGAATGCGTCATCGCTAGCCAACACAACATACACCAAACAGAGGCAGCTTGAGCATCGATGGGTCATCGAGTGCCATTCGATCCAATGGGACACCTCGTACCGATGTTCGAGTGGTTGTTGGACTGTGTTGCTTCTCTTTCCCCAAATTCCATTCCTCTACACAGCTTCTTCACAGTTGCTGTTCCATTTTCGTATTCCACTAAACGTAAGCAACACATCCAGTTGTGGGCGACAACAACTCCAAGTTGTCGCTAATCATGATGAGCTTGTGATGCTCTCGGCTAATGCAGGACCGAGTGCATCGTTGTGTGCCGAGAGCACCTGGTCAGAGGTAACTAGTCAATCATGTCCGATGTCATTGGCAGATGATGATACCAAAGTGCTCTTCGCTCAGCCATCTTCCCACCATCCCACCCCGAATGGCTCGAGCACATATTAAGATTGAGGCTTGTGTTGTGCCTGTGATGTTCGTTGTTGAGATCGGTCTTTTGCGGTTTGCTTACTTTACGAGCCGCAAGCCCAGTAGCCAGTAGCCTTAATTCGGGTCTTCGACATAGCAGGCATTGCTGTACTCAAGAGTACACGCTTGTTTAGTGTCTCAGACAATGTGCACTCGTGAAGGTGACACACAGTAGAGTTGGCGACATTGAAGCAGAGACTGAAAAGAGGGAATGAATCGTAAATTATCAGAAAGATTGGTCAAACACAAAACACAAATACCAATGGCCCTCTCATTAGAACTAGCTTGCTTGCCCACCACAGTGAGAATCTCGAATCTCGTCTATCAGCAATCGATGTTTGGTGATTGGCCATATCATCAAGAACAGTATGCAGTCAGTCTCGAAGTCATCATCATCATCAACGTCCAGGCCATCTGAGTACTGCTCAGTGAGCAGCAAGGTGAAAGTGTACAACTGTACAAATGAATCATAGCAATCGTCAACCTATTAGAACAAGCAATTTAGAGTTAAAATCGTGCCATAACAACGAGAACTACTTACCAATGTCGTACCCGTACGAATCATTGTGTGTGTCGAACTGCTCGTTTCACGGCATCATCAATGTTGCTGACTGAGAGGATGGTAGTGTGTATGCGGTAGGGCACACACAATGGGTCCTTAGGCATTGGTGCACCATAGCGATGATGACTAGCTCACACTACGGGAATGGATAGTTGAGCCAGAGTACGGAGTGGACGGTGTGTGCTCGGTTGAGCCATGCTGCCAACATACGAACATACGATCGTTGTGTTGCCTCGCGAGGTTGACAGGGAGAGAGCGAGTGTCGTTGTGTGTGAGTGTGAACACATTCGAGTCAGTCTGTGCTCGTTGTCTTTGGTGGCAGAGGTGAAGGGTGATGTAGATGATGATGATGATGATGATGGTTGTGTCACTTGGTTCAGTCAAAATGATGAAATAAGTTGGCCACCGACCGAAAGTGTGACCATCATCATCGCGTGCCCGCTTGCAGACAGGCACACACAGCCACCGACGGCTGCAGCACACATCGAGTAGTGTTCGCTGCCGAGATTGAGTGCCGACTCGCTCTCTCTGCCTGGCTGGCCAACACAACACAACGGCCATTCGACTGCTGCTCACTGTGCTGATCGCACACAGGCTCGTCTCGTCTTGATCGCTCGAGCACTGCAGCACTCTGCTGTGTGATTGTGTGCCTCTGTGTTGGCCGATCGGCTCACAGCCATCCACCATCACCTCTCACCACTCTTGCCCTCAAGTGGCTGCCTATTACCACCACCAAGTTCAAGAATCAATCCAACAACGTGATTCACACTGTCTTCAAATTGCAGATTCTTCATCATCACACGATCACTATCCACTCACTCACCATGTCGGAACTGGTGAACGCCGAGTTCATCAAGACAAAGCTACGAAGTAGAATCCACGCCGAGATGGAAGCACTCCTGATCGATCCAGCTGTTCCCGCTCGTATTCGCCAAATGGCCCTCCAGTTCGTAAACACACCTGAGCAGAACGAATCAGCGGACGGATCGGGCAATGAACACCTTGACAGGGAAGTCGATGTGCTGTATCCCCATCTCATTCGTATCCTGTCAGAAGTGCTCGAAGAGAAACGGACCGCCGGTGGTGATGCCGCAAGTGAGGCCCAGAATCAAGTCTACGGTTCGTTAATCGACAGTCTCCGTACTCTGGTGTCATACGAAGCCGGCAATAGTAACCAACGATCTGATGATGGCCGTACAGGTGAACAGGACGCGTTCCAGCAGGGACAGTCGTCTCTTGAAGAGGGTTCTCAACACCAAGCTGGTTCTCCGGCCTCTCCTCGATTGAACCAATCGGAATTGGCTGGTCCTGCTGCTGCATCTGCTGCTGGACAATCACCGAACCGTGGTGGTGATAACGCTGAAGACGAAGACGAAGACGATGAGCCTTACGATCCATTTGAATAGCATTCAGCCATAATTACCCAACGATAGTAGTCAACATCAGTCACACATCGAGTCTCTCTCTCTCTCTCTCTCTCTCACTCACTCTCTCTCTCTCTCTCTCTCTCTCTCTCTCTCTCTCTCTCTCTCTTAATACAGTCCTTGATATATAACCATCCTGTAGTCATCATCTTCAAACATAACCGCACAAACACAAACAACAATCACAGATCTCGCTCAAGTTCTCATTTTAAGTATCGATTTTACACTTCCAAATACCTAAAATAAGGTAATAAACTGATTTTACAAAGTTCAACATCGTTTGGCAGTTTTGGAACCGAATTCAAATGAATCCGTGCAATGTTTGCATGCATTTTAGTGTGCACCCGTACTCGAAATGTCCCCTCAAAACAAACCAAACGAACGAACGGGCGACTACGTCCACAGCAGTCTATGAGCGCGTTTGTGTGTTTGCTCACTTTGCTCACTTTGCGCGACACTCCTTTATAGGTCTAGCGGGCAGCGGGCATTCGTCGAGTTTGATTTTGCTTTTACGTTCACTAGGTGGAGGCAGTGCACTGTGTGTGTGTGTGTGTGTGTGTGTGTGTGTGTGTGTGTGTGTGTGTGTGTGTGTGTGTGTGTGTGTGTGTGTGTGTGTGTGTGTGTGTGTGTGTGTGTGTGTGTGTGTGTGTGTGTGTGTGTGTGTGTGTGTGTGCTTTATTGTGAGCAAGGCTCACTGAGCCACATAATAAGAGACAGACTCCAACACCCGAACATACAACACCGAGCAATGTGCCAAACAAATCAACATACATTTAATATATCGTTCCCCAAAAACAAATCAAACAGTTCATCATCATCATCACTTCTTGGTGTCATTAAACAGTTCCCATCGATCAAACTGGCCCACACACCGCTTCACCGCATCCTCCACCAGGCCCCTGCCAATGTCGTTGTCGGTTGAGCCGGCGAAGAAGCTCCTCAGCAGTGCCACCACCCACTTCACCAGCCAACTGATCTCGATCCGGTGTTCGCTCATCTCGGACTTGGCGATCGCAAACTGCACTAACTGCATCTTCTTCGCTGCCACATCAACCGACAGTTGGCCAACCAGTTCGATTACACGGAAAGTGACATATGCCTTCCCATCAAAGCCCAAAACATGAACATCCGCTTCGGCCTTTGCCTCGACAATGTGCACAATGAACGGGATCATGGTGACCAAAGTAGTAGAGTAGCTGTTTGAAGCACACGAATCACCGACTCGCTTTAGGTCGCCAAGTTGCACAATACGACCATTCTCGATTGAGGCCTGACCAATGGGGAAGCTCACCTTCTCGCTCAGTACTGTTGGTCTGATCGCATCCACTAGATGGTCCACAACCGGATTCACGTTTTGTGGACAGTTTTGAGCAAGAGTCAAGCCTGTGTGCACAATCAATACATTGTAAGAATAAGAACGCACAAATATACGAACTCACCAAATACGAACGAAAACAGAACTAAACCAAACACAGCTGTGAAGATTGATGCAATCTTGACGACCATTTTTGAACGAATTCAAAAGTTGCTTCTTGACTCGAAATATCGAATAATACGTTTGTGAAACTGATTTATATATGAGGAATGTGTCATACGATCGTGTGTATACGTCTGCTAATTGATTGCGTTCATTTGCCTAACATAAACCGACAAAATCACCAACGTTGGCAACAGAAAAAGGTAATAATTTAAACGTAGCAGACGACAACAAATTCAAATGTTTTGACTTTAATATACGAACATTCCTGAGCATAATATCAATAAACATTTAATAATGAACATGTCCTTTCCTGTCGTGTGCAATCATCATGAACAGTCATCATCTGCATAGTAACCGGACAATTTTATTGCCAAAATGAACCCTTTTAACTGCTTTTACTTTAAAATTATATTAATCATATCAAATATAAATCAAAATATATATCATAAATATCAAAACAATCGAAAGAACATCAAAATACATCGAAATCTGCTCGAGTGCACACACACAAGCACAGTCATACAGCACAATCGATTGTGTCGTTCTTTGCTACACGCCCATGCGCAGTGCGGTTCAATCGAACGCGATAAGACCCGAGTGAGTGGTGTGTCAGTGTGTGTGTTCTGTCACAGCTAGTCCGCCTCCCTTGTCGCCTCAACCAACGTCAACCAGCGCCCACACACACAATCGATAGTGTCGTTCTTTGCTACACGCCCATGCGCAGTTCAGTTTCATCGAACGCGATAAGACCCGAGTGAGTGGTGTGTCAGTCTGTGTGTGTGTTCTGTCACAGCTAGTCCTTGTCGCCTCAACCAGCGCCCACTCCTCCTCTCTTATCACTTTGAGTCACTCACTCATTCCTCACTATTTTCACTTATCAGTTATCACTGACTCGATCACACACGCTCGATCTGTCTGTCTATTGTTGTACGTCTTCCTCGTCGTCGTCTCGTCTTCATAGTTTGTCTGGTGTTCACTTCGTCACAAGTCTGTTTGCCACCTACTGCCAACCTCCTACTTCTTCACCTTCTTGTTCGTCACTCTACTCTCCTCTTCTCTACTACCCATCCCCATCTTCAAGACCCGAAAACATGAGTCGACGATCATCATCCACCCGATCGGTGCAGTCGTTCATTGGCCGTCGTGTCACTCCATCACCGCGCCTTGTCCAGCAGACCCGATACTTTTATAACTCGTCGAGCGGTGCCTCGTCGCCTTCGTTGCCCGAACTGGTGTTGGAGTCTGATGTTGAGCCGTTCCAGCCACAGGCCAACTCGTCCCCGATTCGTCACTCTGATGGCACTAACGAAATGCCGTACGGCGCTATGATGTCAGGTGTTATGGCTGCAGAGGACTCTCGGTCCGTACACAGCGAGTCAGCTGTGCCCGAGATCATGCTGCCGCGTACTCGATCGCCACCAGGTTTTGCCTTGCAGCAGTTGGGCTCGACTCCACAGGATATGAATGGCTATTACAATGGACAGGACATGTATCAACAGGAGCAGCAGCCGCAGAATGGTATACACGATCAGGCCGGTGGTTCAATGTACCAAGATGGTGGGCACGCAGGCGGCAATCTGGCCTTACAGGCTTATGGCTCTCTTAACGGTCAGTATCAAGGTGAGTGAACAGTCGTATGTCTATGAGCTAAGGCTAACATTGTTCTATTCTAGAGTTCAACCAGGCAAATTGGTACCAGCACCAGCAACAGTACAATGGGGTGCAGGCCGGCCAGGCGTACGGGATGGAAGGACATTTTGGTGCTCAAGGACAGCAGCAGCAGTACTTAACTCAGGCCATAGATCTGCACCAGCACCAACAAGTTGATCAACCACCACTCGGTCAGGCTACTGATGCCATGTACGGAATGGGCCCGTGGACAGGACGATTGCCGTATGGGGTGGACTGTCTCAACCCAAACTTCTCTACCGCCGCTCATCATCAGCTATCGATTCAAGCAGACGTACAGGCTCAGTACATACAGCAGGCTTTGGCTACTTTCCAGTGGACACAAATGGCAATCGGGATGAACTCTGTCCCATACCAACAAGTACAACAACCGAACGGAGGTGATGGCGCCTTTCCTTTGCCGAACGAGACTCGAGCCGGTCAGCACAGTCTGTACGATCTCGGCAATCGCACTCGAATCAACTGGCGCTCGTATGAGGACAGTCAGCTGTTCTATTTCAATGCCTACATGCGCGAATTCAACAACCTGAACTATTGAACTTATCGACTTTGGAAACCGGAGATGAACTATGTGTATCAATAGACACTCTCGACATACATTCAACATTTACTTAACGTTCTCTATTTATATGTATCATATTCACTTTATTAGTATATCAGAAGACCGAACATACATTCACGCCAGTTATGTATTCATTACACACTAACCAACACGAACAATACTATTCATTATGTGACATTACCTATTATCGACATTATGATCTTTTTACCTGTGATTTAACGCAAACACGAACACAAACCGACACACATTATGATGATGATTCTCAATTTCTACCTAATCTAACACAATTCTCAATACTTTACAATGATGATGGCTAAATACACATGTGTGCAAAAAAATGATGTTGTTAAAAGGATGAGTTCAACCATATTTTTTCGAATAATATAGTGTCTAATGATGATATATTTGAGATATTAGGAAAATCTATCCATACATTGCAGAGATCTGTTATCTTAAAGTTGGGAATATTTACATATTAGCCTATGTTCAAGTTGGCCTACACGATTTGCTTTATATTTTAGTAACATACTAAAACTACCAAAAGTTAGCTTGAATACTCCTAATAACCACACAAAAAAGAAAAATCGGAATATCTCATTCCAATCTAGATTAGAAATAAAATAGAATCTATGTTCGTTTTGCCCCACAACAGTGGGCAGGGATTATTATTATTGCAATACCATGGTGACTGCTACACCCGTTGGCTGCCCACCAGTGATTGGAGCGCTCTCTGCACCACTGCTGTAGATATCGCCTCCGCACGCATGTAAACAAATCCTGTGTGTTTGTGTGTCTTCAAAGTTAAATTGACAAGACAAGTTACTGTGTGGTAAAAATTAGTAACTTTGCATTGTGTTTATTGTTTTGATCAAAAAATCAAATTTACATTTATTTAAATTACACAATTTACTGTTTTCGTCTTTTTCCACCAATTCCACCGTCTTCTTCGAGGGTCCTCTTCATTCGTTCTTTGGCATCAACTGCAAACAAATGTCTACCAATAGTTTCTTTTGTTTTTGGACCCCGATTGATTTTTTCCGTTGGAGCCATCTCTTGGTGCTCTCGCTCTCCGTGCTGGTCACTATTTGCACCAATATGTTCTGGAAATTCATCCAAATGATACTCCAGAAAATGAACTTTAACAGTCATGTTGATTTTCATACACTTGAATGCCTTGAGTAGTTTTGCCACTTTTTGTTTGTAGTCAGGCGATCTGTAGTTACCCAAAAAGTTTTCGCACACGTCAATAATAGAAGTCCAAGCATTAAATTCCTTACGACCACGAATTTGCTTCAACTTGTCAGCGAAAGCTTGATCTTGCATTAGCTGTCGCATTTCCGGGCCGTTAAAGATCCCTTGTTTGATTTTCATACTTGTAATTTCCCCCTTGAACTTCTCACAGATGTGTTTGTAGGCTTCAGATGTAGGATGATTAAGTGCCAAAGTTTTCACAAAACCAGTCATCAAGCCAAGCTTAATGTGCAGATCAGGTAGCAAAATCTTATCGGGTAGCACCAAAGGGTCATTCACGATACTTCTTTGGCCTTTTCTGGTGTTCGCTTTTGTCCAACGTGTCCATTTGTGCTTAACGTAATGCTTCTCTCTTTTTCGCCCTTGAAAGTCACAACGATGACACGCATACGTCGGGAATCCTCCACCCAGCATGCCGCTGAGTATGTTGATTACCTATAAAATTAACCATAATATAAACAGGAAATTTGATATTCTTTTCGATTACCTTAACATCCCCTGAAACGAACCAATCATAGTTATCGTATTTGATCAGATTCAGGACAATTTTCATGGCAGGATATACTTCTGCAAGACCTTCCGAGTAAGCAACAATAATCCCGGGTTTACGCAAATTAAGATCGACTTCGTTGTGTAAAAGTATCGCCTTGAAACTTGCTTTGTTTGAGTCGATGAATAAACGCCACTGTGTGACATCGTAGACAAAGCCAAATTCATTAAAAAGACCTTCAATGTCGTCGCAAAATATAATCGGATGATTTTGAACTTTGACGACTTGCTTCTTTTTATTGATAACTTTCTCGTATTCAAAGTTCACTTTTTCCTCTTTAAAATACTTCGAGAACTTTGATTCACGATCACGATAAGATATTTTGACGCCATGTTGCAGCCACTTATTCTTCTTGCAAAATCCAGCTATTTTCCTAGCAAGTTTCTTGTTTAACGTGCCTCCGATTGTGACCAGAGCGTCTAAAGCAGCTTGATTAATTTCTTTGAATTTCACTTGTTCACCAGTTGGAACAAAGTCGGGATCGTTGATAGGATTGTCAGGGACTAATTTAGTTAAGATGTTAGTTTCAGCTACAAATAGGTACATATCTTACCAGGTAATTCATCTTCTTCTTCAAGTTCTTCAAGTCGCTTCTTGGTCGGTGGTTGAGGTGTTGGTTCGTTTGTCAACAGAACAATTGGTGCTCTAACAACGCCATTAAATTCACGATCGTCTTTGTTTAAAGGATTATCCCTTTTGTAATGATAATATCGCTTGGATATGTCAAATCCAGTAATGTCAGACAAGCAAAAAAAGCAATCCTTTTCGCAATTTCGAGGAACAAACCATTGGGCAGGTGTACTAAAACCCAAATGAGATTTTGCATCTCCGTTGAACCAGGCGGTAATTTTGTCGAAACACTTTTTGCAAACAACACGAGGAGCCCAATTTGTGTCTTGATCGGTGACATGAATTTCACCGCCAAAAAACTTAAAATACTCAACAAAAGCTTTCTTGAACTTGTGTGCTTCTTTGAGTTCAATCCCAAGCAATTTGTTTTTTCTGGTACCAACAAACATCATACAGCAATAACAAAATTTGTTTGGTGAATGTTTATGTGGAGATCTTCCTTGATTCACCTCGTTCACTTTCTGGTATGATAAGACCATGATAAAGCCAGGAAATGTGGAAATTTACAAGCCAAAATAAACCAAACAAAATAAAACTTAACACTCAATTGAGTGCAATATCTGTCTGTTAATAGCACATGCTTTTTCAAAGGGTTGTTCATGCCAAACAGGCCAAAGGTGAAAATCACCAATCATGTTGGTAGTAGTGGCATGGTAAAAGCGTATAATTGGTAAGCCAAGTAGACATGTCGACAGACAGACAGACAGAACAGGTGTCACATGTCAGTCAGTTAGACACAGTCGAGACAGGTAGCGATTCGCGCTGCGATGGTCAGGCAGAATGACCTCAGGTCAGAGGCGGCGATTTATACCGCAGTCACTAGAGGAGCGGGCTCTGAAGCCCATCAAAATAAAGATTTTATATTTGCTCTATCTAGATATCTATCAGGTTTATACAAACCATCATTTGTATATGCAATATTGAGGTAATTAGCTGTGTAGTAGCACCATTGTCAGTGATATATTGTTGCCATATGTTTATTAGAATGAGCTCCAAAGTATGCCTTAAATGGTCATTTTGCAAACTTTGAAATTTAATATCTGATAAACGTATAGATAAAAATCGCTGTTTTTTTCGTTAATTATTCTTAAAAATACCTAAATAAATTATATTTAATAGTTTGAACTCATCCTAAAAAACTTGCATACATGTGATAGTAGTCATAATAAAGTAACCAATTAAGCAATAAGAAGTATATATACTTTATATTATTTAGAAACGAATATTAATAATATAACAATAATGATAATAAGGATGTGCAATTACAATTACAAGAACAACGAACAAGAGCAAAACAAAAATGAACTGAACTTGATTGGTTTGGGTTTGAGTGATCTGAAGATGATGATGATGATGTGAAGTGTGGTGGTGGGTCTGGGTTTGGTTTGGGTATGATGTTTTGTGATGGGTTTGCTTTGGTGGGGAGTGAGCAAATGTCGGTGGTGGTGGTGGTGGTGGGAATGGTGCTTGAGGTGAGTATGATAGAATGGGTTATCTTTGGTGCTGGTGGAGGTCACGACCTCTGACCTTGTACCTTTGGCTTTGGTTGTGTTTGTGTCAACTTGTGTCAACTTGTGTCAACTTGTGTCAACTCACCTCATGTGTCTTGTTAGTCTACGTACAAATGTGTGAATGCATGGCCTGGGGCTGAGATACCTTGGGTTTGGTCTTGAGTACTTTCAAGTTGGCTTTGGTTCGTTTGATTCGGTTTGATCGATCATTTGGTGGACAGCTTGCTCAGCTCAAATGTAGAATGTCGAAACAGTTGGCCGTTGTCCTTGTGATTCTGTCCTTCAAGTGGCCGCACCGACTCAGGCCACGTAATGCGCTCATGATAGAGCGGTGTCCGGTACTCGCCCACGCCCGGAATGACTGTCTCCGGCATGAGACTCGACGCGGCGCCCACCGTCTGCCCATGATGGTTATTACTGAGCTGTTGATGACCAGAGTTGAACACATCCCGATTGAGTGGATAGAAGCGCGGCGACTCGTCACACTTGACATTGTACCACCAGTCACAGATGAGGTACTCTTGGGAGAAGATGGTCCCGTTTGGACAGAGGAACGAGTGCTTGCCACCGTGTAGGCCAGACTTGCGTGAACTGTGAATGCGCCGAATGGTGGGACTCGATTCGGCCATCACGAACGAGTTTGATGACGATGATGATGATGATGGATACTCGCCAGGAGCTATGTCACCAGTTCGTTTAGTCACGAGTGTTGAGCCAGCACCAATCAGCTGATCGCTAGTAGATTCAGGTTGTGCAATCGAAGCCAAACTACAGCTGTGATACACCTGACAGCCCACGTCCATGTCACTGTAGAAGCCCGGATACTGCTGCTTGCTACAGTCGAATGCGGTGTCGGGAATGTGTCCCAGTATGGGATAGTCCACACCAGGAATGCCGGGCACATTTGTGTCACTCAGATCGTCATCGTCCGAATCGTCGTCATTGCCATCTCCATTGTCACCATCATCATCATCATAGTCTCGTACTCTTTCGATCTTTTTGGCGTTGCTGTTTGATGATGGATTCGATTTACCGATTGTCATCGTGGAAGAAGAAGACGGTGTTGTTGGTGTTGTGGTTGTGGATGTTGTTGAGGCAATGGTCGTAGTACTTTTCAGTTCCTTTCTAGTAGAAGGTTCGTTGCTCAACCGCTTGGACAACTCTCGATTTCGGTCGTGCTCCAGCTGTTCGTCACTCTCCTCATCGAACAGCTGTGCACCTCGAATTGTGTTGGCAAAGCCAAAGTTGTTTGGTATCTTTGGTGGTCCGGGTGGCCGCCGCTCGAACAGGCCAATCTTCTCCACCGGAATCATGTTCGTACGACTTGTGGATGTTGTTGTGGTACTTGGCTTCACGGTTGTGGACACTTTGGAATTCACATTTGAGGTGAGTATCCATGGATTCCACAGAAATTTCGAGGAACTTTTGTTGTCGTTCCACTGAATGTTCGCTCTACTCGTGCTCTGTGCCTTGTTTTCGTTCTTGTTGCCTACCGACGAGGACAAAATGCCTACTGCTAATCGAAGTGACTTACTATTCCCAGTTTGACGATTAGGTTTAGGAGTGGTTGATGTTGTTGTGGGAGTTAGGGTTGTGGTGGTGGTTATGGATGCAACAGTACTACTTGGCGTACTCCTCACTCGCTTCAATGGCTCAACCTTGGGAAGTGTAATGTTCATCTTCAACTTGAACTCGTTATTGTCTTTGTTGGCACTTGTCTTGTCCGCTGTAATCTTCTTCTTATTCGTGACTGTGATCGATGTCTTCAATGTTGATGACTTCTTCGGTTGTGATGTTGAAGTACTGATTGATGGTGCAACTGTGCTCGTCAGTTTAGCGCTTTTCTTGGTCTTCTTGCTAATCGAGATTGAGGCTATCTGTCGTGGGGTGGTTGGTTTTGTTTGTTTTTTGGCTTTGGTTTCGCGTTTGGCACTTGATTTTGTAGTTGTGGTGGTGGTGGTGGTGCTTGGGGCCTGGGTTGTAGTCGTCGTAGTTGTGGTTGTGGTTGTTGGAGCGGATGTAGTCGTTGTTGGAACAGTCGTCACATCATTCGAATCATCCTCCTCTGAACTTGTGATCTCTTCTGAGGAAACTGTGCTTGTAGGCATTTCGGTGGTGGTGTCCTCGGTCACGTCCTCTCCACTGGTTGTAGTCGACATTGTGGTGGTAGTTCCTTCAGTTGTGGTACTCCATTCTGGACTGATCGTAGTTGTGGATTCGGTGGTCAACTCATCACTTTTGTCCTCTTCCGAATTGTTATTGTCCTCAGCACTACTGTCCATTACACTACGCTTCACCGAGTCCTGATCATCAATCTCGGGTTCCGTGGTCGTGGTGGTCACACTCGCCTCAACCGAATCCTCATTACTACTATCATTGGCCGCCGTGTTTGCCTCTTCCGAGTTGTTTGACTCTGCGGTTGGTTTCGTTTCCGAGGTGGTCGACTCTGTAGTTGTGGTTGGTGTTGTTGTGGTACTCTCCTTGATTGAACTCGCCTCTAGCGTAGTCGAAGTTGAATCCGCGGTGCTGGTCACCATCGCCGGTTGCTGACCAACACCCGAGAATGTCTGATTGAGACTGTCCAACTTGCGAATCTGATCGTTGAGTGCCATGTTCAGCTCCTTCACCAGACTGTTGAGTATGCTCGTGGTGGTGGGCTCAACGGCGGCTGGTGGCCGCTCGGTGGTTGAATTTACAGGAAACTCACTTGCACTGATGGTCATGTTCAATCGAAGCAGTTTGTCGTTCTTGCGTTGAGGCTTCAACAAAACAAAATTGTCTTTATTGAGACTTGTGTTGAGGGTAATTGTAGACGAGGACGAGGGGCTCGATGATGATGGTCGGGACTGTCTTCGTCTTGGCCGAACCACAATCGGAGTAGCAACAACGACGTTATCAGCATCTTTTGAATCGTTGAGTTCTGCCACCTTTTGAGGCTTTTTTACCATTTTTCCTCATTTTCGACAACATCGTCTCACGTTCCACCAACAACAGCAGCGCAGGAGCACCGTCTTTCGATTTGACCATCCGCGGAATGACGCCACCCTTTAATGTTCGTTGTTCGGGTCCTACACTTTCAGGTCCTGTACTCAGATCTTCTACACTGGTTGTCTCATTACCGAGTTCATCTGTGGTAGTCTTGATCAGATTGATATTGAACGAATTGACCGACGGCCGAGAGAGATGAATTCGTGCCTTGAGCGAAGAGGCGATGAAGTCTGTTGGTTTCGAACGATCATTCGAAGGTTGGTTCGTATCGTCCACCACTGGATGTTTGTCCTCCATCGTAATGGTCAGTGCCAGCGGTTTGTTGGCACCGTTTCCGTTTCGGTTGTTGTTCATCTTCCTCTTCACTTTACCCACCCAAGTTGCGTCATTGTTGTTCTCTTTGCTCTCACTCGAAGACTCAACTTCACGCTTGGCATTGACATTGTCGTTGCTGTTATCGATGATCTTCTCATTCGAATCGTTCTCTTCAACAGTTTCCTCCTCGGAAGTTGCGACATCAGCAACATTCTCAACACTTTTGTTACTGTTATTGTCATTACTTTCAGTATTCGTGGTGATTGATGATGGTTTGGCGTTGTCTTTCTCATCATCATTTGCGCTTTCCTCAGTCGGCGACGATTTGTTCTCCTTGTTCTCACTGTTGCTGTCCTCAATTACTTTCTCACTATCATTACCAGTCGGTGGTGGTGGTGGTGGTGGTGAGTCAACTTCTCCTTCTTCTTCTTCTTTCGATGGAGACGGAGCAATCGGTGCCAACAGTTCGTAGTGATAGTGTCTGCCTAGGTCCTCGTTTCCTGTCGAGTGTCTACTAAAGGAGGGAAAGCCATTGTCCTGACTGATCACAATTACGCCCGTGGCCAGTGACCGGTCGTTCAGTCGGTGAGTTGGCAGTGGAATGACAATG
>JAKIJQ010000008.1:500000-512500 GCA_023373905.1 Rhizoglyphus robini | reverse complement strand
TACTCTGATCACTCTAGATCTGTATCACCTGGTTTGTTGTTTTGGTGTGATTACCTCATTTTTGGTTACTTTGCTCAAAAAATAATTTTCGAGCAAAAATTGAGATTGAAATATTTCGAACTTAATCGTAGTAGAGTTGATTGAGACTTAAATCTGCCAATCAAGTTCCACTTGGTGGCATATCTCTAGTTTGCCATCCGGCAGATCGGCACATCGGCACAAACACTCATACACAATTATTGGAGCACATATTTGAGTTTGCAATTTTCAAACTAAAGTGGTGCCAAATTGAATTTGAAAACACACACACGAAATTCGATACACGAACAAAAGCGAAATTGCGAAATTTGTGCCCAAAGAGTCATCATCACAAAGCACACCACAAAACAGACAGAACAGACAATCGATGCCCATTTGCCAAACATCGCAAATGGTCGCATTTTGTTCGGCATTTGTTGGCCGCCAATATAAATCAATCTACAAATCACTTTTTTTACTGCGGTTACTTCAATTTTAGGGCGTTTTTCTGTGTGTGTGTGTGTGCGGATGATGTCATCTCCTTGTGCCATCATCAGCTGCACTGCCGCAATAAAGAAGCAACAGCAACAGCAATGGCAGCACACAAACTAATCGTAATAGCAATCGAGTGGCCAAATCTGTGTGTGCCGCTGACCAATCAATGAATGAATGTGAATCAATGACATAATATCAATTCTCAATTCGAACTTTCAAATTCGTTTAGTCAAAAAGCTCATAACTCAACTCGTTCGTCCAACGTTTTGAGTTCAATTCTGCTCCTTCTCGTCTCTCTCGTCTAATTAATGTCTCAATCACCCACAATTTGGCATACATTTAGCAATCGTAATCACACTTTTGACATTCGTATACGATCGTTCTGTTGTTTAAAAAGTTAAAGTTCTGCCTTCTTTTTTTGTAATTCTTTTCACTTTGTGTGTGTGTGTGTGTGTGTGTGTGTGTGTGTGTGTGTGTGTGTGTGTGTGTGTGTGTGTGTGTGTGTGTGTGTGTGTGTGTGTGTGTGTGTGTGTGTGTGTGTGTGTGTGTGTGTGTGTGTGTGTGTCTGATTGATTGAAATCGTTCGACACTGAATTGAGGCGAGATTGAGTGAGTGAGAGTGATGAGATGAGGCTCACTGTGTGACTCAGTGCGTGGCGGCCATCGATCGATGCTGTGATGTGTTGTCTGTTGTTGTTCGCTCCAATTCGTTCGGCAATTAATCGGCAAAATGGTCACTTGCAGCATCGCCATCACCAATAGATTGTAGTGTTTGAAAAAAAAGTGAAAGTGGCAAAAGGGGGAGGAAGACAATTGGCCCACAACAAGACACAACAGACTAGATTCGTGTGTGGACAGTGGACAACAAACAAACAGTGGTCAAACAGACAGGGCAAAATGGTTTGAAGGCGCAATAAATCAAGGCAAACGAACGAACGAACGAACGAACAGACGTCCGATCCGATTCGATGATTGAATTGAACGTGCAAACGAACGAACGATGAGACACACTGATGGCTTTGATCTAGATTGGCCACCGTGACGGTCTCCACATTTAGACAAGCCAACTCGATGATGGTGATGATGCTGGTGGCTGATGATGACCGCGGTGATGGTGATGATGGAGAATGGAGAATGACAAGTGACGATTAGGCAAACATTCAGACTGAAACAGTGACACTTGATGGTCGAGAGATTGAACAAGAACAACAACAAACGATTCGTAATGTAATGTAAAGTAAAGCTAAAGAAGAGGAGGAAAACACATAAACATGACAACACATATGGTTAACACTTTCACTCCCATGTGCAGTGTAAGATCCACAGTAACACTAACAATAGGAGTGCGAGTGTTAATGTGCAATGGCCACCAATGCCAACCAAGTGTAAAGTGCATTACCATTGTCATTGTCTTTCGTTTCCCCTCGTTTATTGGTTTATTGGATTGCTTTGCAAAGTGTGTTATTAATTATGTTTGATCTGACACGATGCGATAGTGAACACACACACACACACACACACACACACACACACACACACACACACACACACACACACACACACACACACACACACACACACACACACACACACTCTCTCTCTCTCTCTCTCTCTCTCTCTCTCTCTCTCTCTCTCTCTCCCTCCCTCTCTCCCTCTCTCTCTCTCTCTCTCTCTCTCTCTCTCTCTCTCTCTCTCTCTCTCTCTCTCTCTCCCTCTCTCTCTAAATGGAGCAATATCGGTACATCGAATGGCGCGCCAAATGAGATGATTTGACACATTGACACATGACAAGTTCGATATTGCATTGCATTGCAAACACTCCGACAACGGTATAAGTGGCCATTGTTGTCCAACAAATGCCCAAAGATCGTCGTCCATTAATCTAATTGATCTGTCCAGTAGCTAGTGATCTTGTGCTGCTGCTGATGGCGATCCATTCTGTGTGTCACAGAAGCCTGATTAATGAAACACTCTTCTCTGTATGTGTTTGCTTTTAAGATTAAATTAATTAGTCGAATTATCAATCAAAGTGACACTTCCATGACATTCGATCCGTTCATGATGCATTGGGCACTTCTGTACTTTCAGACAAACAAACAATCGAACTTTGCACAGAACAAACAAACACAGAAGCCCGACAGACTATCATCATTGTATTGTCATAATAATCCGTCAGAATCCTTGAATAAATGGATTTTCTGTATCAAGGCTCTCTCTCTCTCTCTCTCTCTCTCTCTCTCTCTCTCTCTCTCTCTCTCTCTCTCTCTCTCTCAACGTTATTATCTCGTTATTATTAAGATCATTCTTGCAATAATCTTCTGCAATGCAAAGATCAAACAGACAAAGACAATCGGCACACACATCGATTAGTGATTGTGATTGTGAATTTGAGTGAAGAATGGCACTCACAAATTTGTGAACAAAAACGCGCAATCGATCGCATTCGATTACAACAACAACAAATACGTTTTAGTGTGCACTGTTTGAGTGAGAACACACTGTGGCCTCGCACTACTTGCACTCACAAGGTGCAATGCAATCACCGAACACATCGAGAACCACTGAAGACCACCATCCACCACACGGCGATCATGATGATGATGATCAGTCTGATGTGATCGTTCATTCATCATCATGAGCTTGCAGCAATGAGCTTAACTTTGATTGGCATCTTCACCAGCATCGCCATCATCACCGCCAACAGTGTTCATTATATATACTTTGATGACAAATTGGGCGCAAATTAAGCTATCATGCACACTTGTCTTGAGTGCAAGATTAAACGAGAAAGGTGGAGGAGATGTGTGCAAACTTTGTGTCGCCAACAGTGACCAGATGTGGCCACCACTAAGTGGCCCACAAGTCTATCAATGGCTCAAACAAATCAATCAATCGATTTGTTGTCGGTAAGTTTCTATTTTGGATGCTACACATCGATCTCATCATCATCTCACACTCTCGTTTCTGTGTGAGTGCAATGCAAACAAATGTGCCTTCTTCTCCATCTGAATCAATCGATCCATTTCGATTCGATGATTGATCGTTTCCCTCTACACACTCCTCACAAGCCTAATCGTCATCGTTCGACAGTATCGTCGTAGTCATCATCATCATCATCAATCGAACGCGTTCTTGTAATCGTCCTTTAAGTGCAGCAGTCCAGTAGCTCAACATACACTCACTTACTTGTTGCCATCGATAATGACCACAGTCAGTGCACACTAAGCCTCAATAAGTTAACTTTTATTTTTATATTATTAGTATTATCACTGCAATGCAATGCAATGCAATGAGAATGGCACTTGAGCAAACACAATCGCGATAATAAAGATAATGCAAATGAGATGCACAGATTCGCGCGCCCACAGATCATAAGCCTTCAATGGACTGATGATGCAAAAAGAAGAAGAACCTAGCTTTGAACTTTTTGTGTTGAATTGTGCGATCGATCGATCGATCGAATCAATCAATCAGTATTATCTCACTCTTAAGATGGGACATTTCGCATGTTGACGCAATAACGCGAGTGAATACGTGATATTTGCTGTGTTGTGTTGTTGCCGGTAACTCATTTGCAGGCTCAATCATCAGCATCATCATGCTATTGCACCAGCTCAATTAAGATCAATCAAGGCGATTGTTTTCGGCTCACTGATTGAGAGATTTTAGTTTTCGATTTAGTTTCGTACTTTCATTCGTTCGTTTGTTGTCCGTCCTGGTTCGTCTCAGTGCATCGCGATTAGACCTCTCTCTCTCTCTCTCTCTCTCTCTCTCTCTCTCTCTCTCTCTCTCCCTCTCTATCTCCCTCTCTCTCGCTCTCTCCCTCCCTCCCTCGCTCTTTCGCTCCCTCGCTCTCTCGCTCTCTCCCTCGCTCTCTCTCTCTCGCTCCCTCGCTCTCTCACTCTCGCTCCCTCTCTCTCTCTCTCTCTCTCTCTCTCTCTCTCTCTCTCTCTCTCTCTCTCTCTCTCTCTCTCTCGCTCTCTCGCTCCCTCGCTCTCTCGCTCCCTCGCTCTCTCGCTCTCTCTCTCCCTCTCTCTCTCTCTCTCTCTCTCTCTCTCTCTCTCTCTCTCTCTCTCTCTCTCTCTCTCTCTCTCTCTCTCTCTCTCTCTCTCTCTCTCTCTCTCTCTCTCTCTCTCTCTCTCTCTCTCTCTCTGGGTTTAATCGAGTACTCGATTAGTGGACAAACAGAGTCTGCACTCAGAAACACAAAATGAACGGAAATGCTGTTTAAGTTCTTGTTAATCATCAAAGTCACAGTTTGCACTCGATAGTCGATTCGATTGTTATCCACCAGTTTGGAGTTTGTGTATAGATTCGATTGTTGTGTTTTCCTACTTTCGGGCTGTCCAACTATTTCTTGGTGTGTTTGTATGTTTTGGTGTATGTTGCAATGTGATCTGTGCATTAGCACCAACACAGACTCAATCGCATCCATCTTCTGTGCCTGTCTGTTGTGGTCGTATTATTAGACTTGTGTTGTGTATTATCCAATCAATGGTCAATTGATGAATGAACGAACGGTCTGCAATGGTTTAGGTCAGTCAGTCTGCATTCGCAAAACACTAGCACAATTCAATAAATTGCTCCGTTTCTTTTCTTAGGATCACCTTTCTCCTAACACAACATACAAAGACATTTATTATTAACATGCAAATTGGAAGGCAATTGGACCGACTATTATTGACAGTTTGTCGCCGCAGACATAAATATAGAATTGATTGGACTGTTTTGGACAGTTTGTTGCTGTTTTCGTTGTATTTGATGTTATTGTTGACATCAATTTCGGTCAGATTAAGTTACACTTCAATTTGAATAACATCTTCTTTTACTTTTCATGACTTACTTTCTTTGTGTGCCACTTGATTGATACATTCGAGTACATTCGAGTCTAGTGTAATGTAATGTGATGTGCACTGCAAGTGGCACTTTGATTGATTGAGTCACTCACAGTGGAGATTTGCCGTAATAGAGTTATATATTATATGAATTATTCTATTATACTTTGTTTTGGGTTTTACTCGATTGGTGGTGGTGGTGAACTATACTTTGGTGAGTCTTTGTGTCTGTCTGTTAGAGGTGCTACACATCTCAATGTTGAGTGTCTTTGAATCAATGGAAGTGTCTGTTCAGTATAAGTGAGTTATGTCCAGTGTTTGAGATTGAGTTTCCGGTTTGTTTGTGTATTCTAAATGTAGCTCGAAACCAAACAAATGGAATTTGAATTGTATTGATCTGCTTTTAGGTTCGAGAGCAGTATTGAGAGAGTGGGAGAGGGAGAGGGAGAGAGAGAGAGAGAGAGAGAGAGAGAGAGAGGGAGAGAGAGAGAGAGAGAGAGAGAGAGAGAGAGGGAGGGAGAGGGAGAGAGAGAGAGAGAGAGAGAGAGAGAGAGAGAAGGAGAGAGAGAGAGAGAGAGAGAGAGAGAGAGAGAGAGGGGAGAGAAAGAGGGAGAGAGAGAGAGAGAGAGAGAGAGAAAGAAAGAAAGAGAGTGAGAGTGAGAGGAGAGAGAGAGAGAGAGAGAGAGAGAGAGAGAGAGAGAGAGAGAGAGAGAGGGGAGAGAAAGAGGGGCGAGAGAGGGAGAGAATGAGAGAAAGAGAGGGAGAGAATGAGAGAGAGAGAGAGAGAGAGAGAGAGAGAAAAGGAGAGAGAGAGAGAGAGAGAGAGAGGGGGAGAGAAAGAGAGGCGAGAGAGGGAGAGAGAGGGAGAAACAAAGAAAGAGAGAGAGAGTGAGAGCGAGAGAGAGAGAGAGAGAGAGAGAGAGAGAGAGAGAGAGAGAGAGAGAGAGAGAGAGAGAGAAAGAGAGAGAGAGAAGTGGCACTCTCGAATCTCATTCTGTGTCATGTCAATTCAATTCAATGTCTCCCAGTATGTCACCACTAAACTCAATTGCACAACCGACCATTTTTGCTTTTTTATATTTGCTACTGCTACTTCAATTTGACAGTGTTCAGGGGACAAAGTGAAGCCGCCAGAAGCGGTGTACACTGTTCACACTGTTTAAGACTTATATATTGAATTAAGAAAAGTCGAGTTTAGAGGGCATCGCGATTAGATTGACATACTACCGCTATAGACTAAATTAATAATAAAATGTAAATTGAATGGAGAGTTGGGAGAGGGAGTGTGGGAGGGAGGGAGAGAGAGAGAGAGAGAGAGAGAGAGAGAGAGAGGAATGCTCTATTTAGAATATTCTACTCTACCAATCAAGTATCAGTACCATCACACAAAGCTTCAAATTCCCTTAGTAACACTAACTTTCTTGTATCTTGTCTGTCTGTCCACCACTAATCATACATGTTTCCACACTCACTTATTAATTATTAATTGACCGACACTTTATTGAGTAATTTAATTTAAATTACATTACATTAGTTACTAGATTATTAGTTGCTAAGTAAGTTAGAGTAGCATTGACTCGTGTCTTACATTTTAGACAAACAAACATGAACCCGAGTTGGAGTAATGATTGTGGTTGGACTAATCGACGTGATAAGTGAGATGTGTTGCACTAAGATGGAACATACTATGCTTGCATTAGGTGTGCACAAATGTTTTGCACAATATTAACTATTGAATCAAATGGTTGAATGTTTGATGGACTTTTGGCACTGGTCAACACTACACCAATCAAAAGTTGAATTGGACTGCACTCATCGACAGTCGTGCTCGCCTTTAGCGCTTCTTCTTCTTTTACTTGTATTACATTTTCATCTTTACCACCATCGCTCATCAAGCCATTGCATGTTGCACGGTCAAAATCGACTCGACAAGTGTTTACAACATCATTACATACTTTGTACACACACACACAATCGGTGCAAGTTGATCTAACGTTTTTGTTCGTTTTCATTTTCATTTTATCGTTCTCAATTAGCAAACTCAATTAGAATTTGAAATTCTTCTTAATTGACGCCGTTTTGTTGCACTCGCATCTGTTTGTGTGGATCAGTAAGTGAGTGTGTTTGAAAAAGTGAAATTGAGTGATTGAGTTGTGTTTGATTTCGAGTTGAACTTGATCACAATCTCTACACAATGTATGTTACCGAGTTACATGTGGAGTTAATTCGACAGTTAAGTCGTAACAAAGGTGTGATCGAATCGGGCGCTCGAATCAATGAAGCCATTTGTCGACCAATTGGTCCTGCTCTGCAGACAAACAGACAAAAAAAACAGAGCACCCGTCTTAGGCACTTTGAATTTCATTTTACTTTACTTTACTTCCGTGTGTGTGTTGATGTGAGTGAGTGTTTTGTTCGATTCTGTGTCATTTTACGAATGTTCAAATGTTCCTCTTCTCCTCCTTCTTTAGTGATTGAACATTCCATTCGTGTTTTGTGTTAATTCCCCTCCGTTTGCTCATCTTAACGCGTCTAACCATCATCAACATCATCACAGCTAAACGCACACGCAATTTGCATCTCTCTCTCTCTCTCTCTCTCTCTCTCTCTCTCTCTCTCTCTCTCTCTCTCTCTCTCTCTCTCTCTCTCTCTCTCTCGCTCCCTCGCTCTCTCTCTCGCTCTCTCGCTCCCTCGCTCTCTCTCTCTCTCTCTCTCTCTCTCCCTCTCTCCCTCTCTCTCTCTCTCTCTCTCTCTCTCCCTCTCTTCCCTCCTTCTCCCCTCTCTCTCTCTCTCTCTCTCTCTCTCTCTCTCTCTCTCTCACTCTCTCACTCACTCACTCACTCACTCACTCACTCACTCACTCACTCACTCACTCTCTCACTCTCACTCTCTTTCCCTCTTTCCCTCTCTCTCTCTCTCTCTCTCTCTCCCTCCTTCCCTCCTTCCCCCCCCCCTTCTCTCTCTCTCTCTCTCTCTCTCTCTCTCTCTCTCTCTCTTAAGTAATTGATTGTCCAATTGCGAGCAATTGATTTATTCTTCTATTAATAACAAATAGTTTAAGTTAAAATCTCTTAACTTTGAATCAATTTCCGAATTTGCGAATTTCCCCTTCTTTCTTTCCTTAAACTTTCCTTAAACTAATCATTAGGATGCTACTGATGATGATGATGATGATGGTCGTAATGATGGAGGAGGAGGAGGAAAACGAACAACAACTACTACAACACAATCGAATTAAAGCACAATCACACCAAATGGTGGAATTTCAATTTTGGTGATGATTCTGTGGTTTGTGTGTGTGTAAAGCAAAATTGTTAATTGATTGTTAATCGCTTAATTGAAGTGTAATTAAAATGAATTTGCTCACTTGCTCACTGTGTGTGTGTGCTGAGTGCTTTCGAGTGTGTGTTGTGTTTGGCTTAGATTAATCCTCTTGCACACAAACACACAAACAGACACAGGATTGGTAATGTCGTGTCTTTAGTGTCGAGAGATAATACAACACTAATACTACACAGAAGTGTGCAACTGTAATGTTTGTGTGTGTTCATGATTGTGATTGCATTTGAAACATTTGAAACATTTGACTCGTAAATTCACTTTAATCGAGCGCATTCGAATTGCACAGTTAGATTAGTGAACAACTTTTGAGTTCGTCTACTAACTAAACGAAATCATTGTGTGCAAGGATGAAGGAGGCAAAGCACGGACAAGAAGGAAGATGAACGGAAAGGCTCACGATTGCAATTACACATTCAATTTGTCTCTGTTTCTGTTAGTCGAAATGAACATACAATCTATACTTAATTAAAGCCCATTCATTACAATTAGGATTCTATCAATAGTAAATCTAACTGATACTGACTACTAACTAAACTCGATATAGAAAAAGTAAAACTCGATTCGAACATAAAAACTGGACCAAACAGTGAAACAAAAATCGGTCAGTTCGATCGCAGACATGAAGTGAAATCTACTGTAATCTCAAAATGTTTTTGTGTTGTTAATTACACGACATCACAACAATCACAATCGAATCTGTCAATCTAATGTAATTGTGACTAGTTCTAATCTTATATTTAACGATAATGATAAAAAATGTCACATCATTCAAGTGCGTGTGACCTTGATTTTCGGTTTTTCGTTTTTGTTTCTGTTATTGTTATTGTTGTAATTAGTGTTAAGATCTGAGTTTATGTGACATTTCTCTGTCGGTTTGATCGATTAATTTGATAATGCAACTTTTGGTTTTAGTTGAGACTTGTTTGGCATCGAATGTGCATTTGAGTGAAACACTTTCTATGAGTTTGTCTGGAACACACAGAAAAGTCGAGCAAAGTCGAGCAAGGCCATGTTTGATGTGTAGCGCATCAAATGCATCACATAACCTGATAGGCACACACACACACATAAGATGGATTGTCTGCCAATTAGTGCAATCGCCTGTCTCAGTCTATGTGCTCAGACTGTTGTCTCAGTGACACGCGGATTGATTGAACGGACGGGCGAACTAAATCGATGTCCTCACTACTCAACTCGGTGCTCGTTTTCTGGCTGTTCGATAGTTTTAGCTGCAGAGACTGGCGCACATTTGTTTGGTTGGTTATTGCAATCGGCACCGCCACTTTGTCAGCCAAATGGTCAATTGACCAATTAGCCTTACACAGTATCATGTCAAATGTCAAAAAGGTTGCCCGCTTTGTCTCTCTCTCTCTCTCTCTCTCTCTCTCTCTCTCTCTCTCTCTCTCTCTCTTGCTTGCACTGGTTTAATGTTCTGGTAGAGCAAATCTGTGTGTGTAATGCATCCATTTGCATGATTGTTTCCGATCTTCGTTCGTTCGTTCGTGTGTCCTGTCTGTCTGTCTGTGTGTGCTCTGTTTCCAAGGGGCAGACAGACAGCAGCATCACAACAAAGGAACACACAGAGCACACTACACTTCCATCTCTTTGCTTTGTCTTTTACTTTCAACTTTTAAATCTTTTGTCTTTTGAGCCTTTTTTGTCTTTATTTCTTAGCGTTCTTAAACTCATTTCAACAGCAGTTACTGTGCCTTTACTCTGAATCGCAGAAAGAAAAAAAACTTTAAATTTGTACTTTCTCGCTCCATTCGAGAGTGAAAGTGAAAGTGAAAGTGAGTGAAGCCATTGAAAGTTTAGTGAATCTATGCAAAATGAAATGAGGCAGTAAGCAAATAAGCAGTGCACTGACACACACACACAACTCAAATCGACTGGACGCGGATAAATAAACAAATTGGGCACAATCGATTGAGACTGGCTGTTCACTCAATTTGTGCTGCTGTGCTGCACAGTGCATAGTGCTACACATTTAATTTGGCATCTAAAATGTGTGTGTAATTGCAATTGGGAGAGAGAAAGAGAGAGAGAGAGAGAGAGAGAGAGAGAGAGAGAGAGAGAGAGAGAAAATGGAAATTGGTTGGCCACTTTGACTTGGCCAAAGTGAAACCGTTTGGTTGGTTGGGACACTAAATGAACTGAATCACACAACTCGTTCAATTGACGGAGACTTGGGGGGGGGGCAATGGGACACAGCGTAACTGAGTGACACACACACACACACACACACACACACACACACACACACACACACACACACACACACACACACACACACACACACACACACACACACCAACTCACTCACTTATGGCCACTTGAGAGTGGCGA
The DNA here is from genome assembly GCA_023373905.1 of Rhizoglyphus robini. Lineage (NCBI taxonomy): Eukaryota > Metazoa > Arthropoda > Arachnida > Sarcoptiformes > Acaridae > Rhizoglyphus > Rhizoglyphus robini. The sequence goes on along the minus strand of JAKIJQ010000008.1, from coordinate 501,464 downwards.
ATGGGACACATTTGCAAGTGAACGAGACATATTTCAAAGTCGATTGCTCGTTAGTGGTGATGGTGGTGCAGAGAGAGAGAGAGAGAGAGAGAGAGAGAGAGAGAGAGAGAGATGGCATTACCAGACCAGCAGTTTCTGGCATCCCAAAGTGTGTCTCAAACTGTGCAGAGCACCCACCAAATGCCAACTTTAATTTAATAATAACAGAAATGCACACAGAAACCGAACGCACACTAAATCTCCTCCACCCACTTTCACTCAATTTTATTAAATTGTCCACCAAATCCCCCCAGTCCATGCCACCTCCACCTCCAAAAGTTTTTTTGCTATCTATTGCAGATATCAAACAAAATTTAATTTGATGATGAAAATCGTTAGTTTTTGGTCTGTCCCAGAAGACACAGCACACAGGAAGAAACTAAACCTCTGTGTGCTGTGCCTTATCATGCACACACACAAAGTGCTGTCCGGTTCGGTTTTGGTATTATTTGGATAAAAGATTACATTACACAGGGCCAAGTTGTGTGTGTGTGCACCAATTTTGGAGCTGCCATTTGGGCCAGTCAGCGAATGTCATAAGACAGGCACACTTTTGACTGCACCCAAAATGTCGAGACTACATAATTACAAGTATTGCAATTGCCATCACACAGTCAGACAGTGTTCACCCTGTGCGCCCCCATGTCTGTGTGCGCTTTCGATGTGTCATGTCAGACGGTCATAATTATTAATTCGGTTTGGCCCTACAACCGGACGACCGTGACAATTTGCGATTGCAATTGCAAAGAGAAACAGACACACTGTCGGTTCACTCATTCGCACACACACACACACACGTCAATTGGCCTTTACTTACTTATACTTTGCACACAGTCAATTTATTATTAACAAGCCAGCCAAGAGAAGCATGAGAGTAAACTTTTATTTACCGAATTGAATTGGTCACTGGTCTGATGGTGTGACGTGTGCGTTCAAAAAGTACACAAATATCCCTTTTGAGCTATCACTGTCCACTGAATGTTGATACTTTCGAAAAGTGTCCTCATCAACTTAGTAATCCCGTACTGAGTCAGTTCCTAATCGGTTGGTTTTGACTTTTTCCCCTTGTCCATCTATTTGTGTGTGTGTGTGTGTGTGTGTGTGTGTGTTCGGTTTGACTGTCACAACTCGCAACTTCCTATTCCACAAAGTTTTATACTAAGCTGAGTACACTTTTGTCGCCATTGAACACATTCAAATTTATGTAGACAATTATTATTCGACTTAACTTATTATACAGATTGAGTGAGTGAGTGAGTGAGAGATGGAGAGTGAGTGAGAGATGGAGAGAGAGAGAGAGAGAGAGAGAGAGAGAGAGAGAGGGAGAGAGGGCGAGAGGGCGAGAGGGCGAGAGGGCGAGAGGGCGAGAGGGCGAGAGGGCGAGAGGGAGAGAGAGAGAGAGAGAGAGAGAGAGAGAGAGAGAGA
>JAKIJQ010000008.1:490000-495000 GCA_023373905.1 Rhizoglyphus robini | reverse complement strand
TGTCAACATTTGCTTGTGTGTGCAATGTATTGCACACTAACCACCAACACCAACCACCAACACCACCAACATGTCAACATTAAAGTGGCACAATCAGTCTCTTCCTCTACACCAAACATCCGATATGGTCTAGTGGCTAGGATAGCTGGCTTTCACCCAGCAGGCTCGGGTTCGATTCCCGGTATCGGAGTAAAAAACTTTTTTATTTATTTTTATTCGATTTTTCATTCTTGTTATTATGATTTATCGAATCACCTGGCCAAGTACATTTTTACGAGCTGCACTTATACACTTACACAGTGTCATTTATCATTGTCTTCTTCTTCTTTCCTGGATAACTATTGTTGTGGTTAATTACAGTTTAATTGTAAAGAAGTGTGTGTTAATGTGAATGCAGGTAAATGTGTGTTTGAGATTTGTCTGTGTTTGTGCTTATGAATTATTAGTCTGTGTCATAAAAGTGCCAAAGTGTAAAGTGGGATGTGTTGTGTGCACTGTTTAACTTGCACAACGGAAATCTATCTTCCTTTCGGAATGTACGACTTTTGATCGGTGGTGGTCACTGTCCACTGTCCACTGTCACTGGACAGTGACCACCACATCAGTGATCAGTGCAGTATTTAGTGCAATGTCTATCAGCACTCGAGGGCAGAGAGTTGTGCACCACCACAATCGAATACAGTCGAATCAGGTTGCACGTTTGTGTGTTCTAATGTCTAATGTCTAGTCAGAAATTGACAGTCGATTGAGTGCAGCCGAGGGTAGTGAACGGTGCAAGGCTGCTGTATGTGTTGGAGTGTGCCAGTCAGAGGAAACAGAAATTCCTACCTTGTTGTTAAAGGTAAGTGGCGCAATTGTATGTATGCACCAGTTCTGTGTGTGTGTGTTGAGCTCGAGAGAGTTCGGTTCAGTGATTACTTTGAAGTACAGTGGAGTGAGTGCACTGAGTGGACATGCCGATTGTGTGCTAAATGACCGTGCGGAATGTTGTGCAGTGATTGGTCTCTCAGGCCGCATCACAACTCACATCTCTCTCTCTCTCTCTCTCTCTCCCGCCCGTCGCATCCTTCACCCTCCCTGCACTCACCCCACCATCATCCGTCGAGTCGATCGCCCAGGCCGATCTATCGCTCCATCTGGCTCCCTGCTCTCTCTCTCTCTCTCTCTCTCTCTCTCTCTCTCGCCTGCATACCACCACCGATCGATCTCGATGGAGTCGACTCGACTAGTTCGTTCATTCGTTCCTTCGTTAGTTGGTCGCCCAGTCGAATGTAGTGTGTGTGCTAGTCGAGTGCAAGAGAGAGAGAGAGAGAGAGAGAGAGAGAGAGAGAGAGAGAGAGAGAGAGAGAGAGTAGTGTAGTAGGGCGCCGTGCCGACACTCACCCTCCCCATCCCACAGAGTGTGCATGATGGCATGGCATCACAGTGTGGCAGTGTGCATCCATCGCTTGCAAGCTACCCTCTTCCCTTTTTCTGTGTGACGCACCCTCACCTGGCTGGCCACGATCTGGCTGGATACGTCGCCATCAATATATATTAAATGAGAGAGAGAGAGAGAGAGAGAGAGAGAGAGAGAGAGAGACCATTGACCGGATCCTTACTAGGTCCCCGATTAATGAGAGCAGCACATTAGTGTGGTCGGTTAGTGGAAAGGCCGATTGGGGATGTGATCGGTGGCGACCGTCTGACTGTGCAATGTCAGTGTATTGCCAATTGCCATCAGATCAGTCAATTAGCCAGGACAGCAATCGCACACTCACTACACACTAAACAGTGGTGCAGTGGTGCACAGTCTGTGCACACAGTGAGTTCGAGCGGTGCCACCACTCACTTTTGCCAGTTCTCCACTCTCAACTCTCGACTGCCGACTGCTGCTGTCCGTCTGTCTCTCTCTCTCTCTCGCGTCTTTCTGTTCGTTGTGGCAGTTCTGTCAGTGCGGCAGTGTCTGCTCGATTAGCCGCAAACGTCACCGGATTTTGCTCTTCTTATTCTTATTGCTCTTCTTTGTCTTTTGGCTTCGATTTGTTGTTGACACATTTTGTTGTTTGGTTTGTTCCATTCCAGGTGGACAGTTTTGTGTGTGTTGCACAACACAACCACCCAATAGTCAAGTCCGGTGACACAGACAGACCGGGCGTGATCGGTCATCGATTGTTGTGATTGTTCCCGTTCGTTTGTTCTGTGTTGGCAGTCTCGAGCCAAGCCCAGTTCTGAGCCAAATTGTGTGTGCCAGCTCACAGATCACGATCGTCATCAACAATGTTACAAACACATTTGAACACCTGAATCGCCAAATTGCTCATGATTGGTTCGAGTGGTGAATCGATTGAGCATTGCAATCCTACTGCAGTACTACTACAACTACATTGCCAGCTGCATTCTCAACCTATCACTGGCCCAGTTAACGATTTCTACGAGTTCGTTTGTCAACAAGCAAACCAACTCTCTCCCAATCCCAATCACCCAAGCAATAACAAAACAACAACATGATCTCAAGTTCATCTCACAACAGTCCAGGAGTAGGAGCAGTAGTGGGACCTTTAACTTTAAATGCCACCCGAAGTGAAGTGAATGTGTCCGAACGCGTGGTTGAACGCGAACGCTCGTTAGGCGCATCATCTTCATCGATTGGTAGCGCGGCTTCTGGTGGTGGTGGTGGAGCCGGTTCTGGTGCAGGTGGCGGTGGCGGTTCTGGTGGTGGAGTGTCCAACAATGGTGGGACTAGTAATGGAGGCTCGCCCTTTACCTACAACAGCTCACGCGGGCATCCCAACTTTAATCCAACCAAACCAGTGGTCGTACTTAGTAATCGTAATTCGGTAAGTTCTGACTTATGTTGAACCTAAGTGAGCGCTTCTACTTCGAACTTTACAAATTCGAACTTTACATTCTTCAAACTTTACAAATTTCGAACTTTTAAGCAGGAAAACAGGCCCAAAGGAAAGGAAGGAAACTCCAAATCGAGCAAGAATCGAAAGGTTAGTTTGAATAGTTAGGCGTGGTCCAGAACTGACCATTTGGTTTGTATGTCACGTACAACAGAAGCAGGCCAAGGAGGACAAGTACTCGGCCAACTCGAACTACGACCAGTACAATCACCATCACCATCACCCCGGTCAGTATGGTCCGTACTATTCGGAGGACTCCGAACTGGAGGAGGAGGCCACCGTGAATCAGCAGAAGTGCGTCTCCTCGAATCGATTCTATCGCAACAATATGCTCATTGCGGAAGTGTTCAGTGAGGGCGTACTGCCTGATGTGCGCTCAGTGGTGACCAACACCCGACTGGATGTGCTCAAGCGCCAGGCCGAGTCCCTGATTCAGCATCAGCAGCGGTCGATGAACGAGTTGACCGCACTCGAGAAGAAGTACAACGACACCAAGCGACAGCTGATCGAGTCGAGAGAGGAGTTCAACCGGGCACTCGAGAAGTTCAACAGACCGATACCGGCGGAGGACTTTCAGAAGATGGTCGACAGTGCACTGGAGGCGATTAAGTTGGGAGAACTTGAGCCAATGCCGGTGTGCAAGCCCAAGGAAGAGCTGGAGGACAAGGCCAGACAAGAACCACAAGAGGAGTCGGGCACAGAGTCGTCAGCCAGTCACAACCAACAGTCTGACTCTCCACCAGTCAGTCAGTCAATGACCCAGTCTCAGTCTCAGTCTCAGTCCCAGTCCCAATCCCGGCCCCAGTTTGAATCTCAGTCTCAGTCTCAGATTCGGTCCCAATCTGAACCCCAATCTCGGCCCCAGTCACGGCCCCAGTTTGAATCCCAATCCCAGTCTCAGTCCAGGCCTCAGTTTGAATCTCAGTCTCAGCCCCAGTCTCGGTCCCAGTTTGAATCACAGTCTCAGTCTCGGCCCCAGTCCCAGTCTCAATCACATCCTGGTTCGTATCCTTCGGGCGCTCAGTACCCTAAGCCGCAACATCCACAGCGGTTAGAAGCGAGCAACCCATTCAATAGCCAAGGACCGGTGAGTGGCCGTGGTCAGCCGCAGTCAATACACCAACAGTCCCAGTCACAGCAGCAGTGCAATATCAGCCAAAGCAACCAACCAACGTATCTTGGCGAGCAGAACCAGCAGCACACGACCGCATCTTCAGAGAGACATTCGAGTTCGGCAATCAAACCAACACCGTCTGGCCAGCAGCCGTACCAGTCGTCGAGCTTCAACTTCAACAGTAGTAGCAGCAGCAGCAGCAGTAACCCTACCAACCCGAACCATCCACATGGTCACCCATCACATCATCAGTCCCATCACTCATCACAACCACCGTACACTTCCAATGCTTCGATGCAAAGTCACCCAAATCACCCAAATCACCCAAATCGTAAGTCTCATTGCACATTGTAGTTGCACATTTCGATTGTTCGATTAGTCGTAACACCATCACTAACCCAATCAATCTATCACAAATCCTTTTCTATTTCAATCCTAATTGTAGATCATCCGCCAGGAAGTGGTTACGGGTGGCCATCATACTCGTCCGGTGGCTCCGGTTCGTCGAGTGGTCAGCAGCACGCGCCATCAAGTTATCATCACCAGCACCAGAACTCGCCCACGGCTTCGGCCACCATTCATCATCATCATCATCACAATCAACCACAACAGGGTCCACTTCATCCTCATCCTCCGAATGGGGCAACAATTTCACCATCAAGCAACAAACCATTACCACCATCATCACATCATCATTCAGCACCACCACCACCACCACCACCGGCCCAGATGGACATGAACTTCAACTTGCGCACTGCGTTGAGTGGTTCAAATGGTACTTCACCGGCACCGTTTCATCCTCACTCGGGAGCGTCATCAGGCGGCGGTGGTGGCATGTCCTATCCTGTACATGGTAGCAATACTATTCCAAGCATTTCCACCTTCACTAATCGACCACCGCTGAGTGCGTTCTTCTCGAGCCAACACCTCTCCCACCCTAATCGACCTCATTTGCCGGGTCAACCACAGCAACAGCAACAACACCAATCACAGTATGC
>JAKIJQ010000008.1:482500-485000 GCA_023373905.1 Rhizoglyphus robini | reverse complement strand
TCTCGTCCTCTCTCGCCCTCTCTCTCGCCCTCTCTCTCCCTCTCTCTCTCCCTCTCTCTCTCGCCCTCGCCCTCTCTCGCTTTCTCTCTCTATCTCTATCTCTCTCGCTCTCTCGCTCTCTCTCTCTCGCCCTCTCTCTCGCCCTCTCTCGCTCTCTCTCTCTCGCTCTCTCTCTCTCTCTCTCTCTCTCTCTCTCGCCCTCTCTCTCTCTCTCCCTCTCTCTCTCTCTCTCTCTCTCTCTCTCTCTCTCTCTCTCTCTCTCTCTCTCTCTCTCTCTCTCTCGCCCTCTCTCGCCTTCTCTCTCCCTCTCTCTCGCCCTCTCTCGCTCTCTCTCTCTCTCTCTCCCCCTCTCTCTCTCGCCCGCACAACCAAACGAAACCATAACGCATAAAAGCATCAATGTGTTACATACCAAAATGACAATCGAAATGAAGAAAGACGTGGCAGTCAGGGCCACATAGAATTTGGGCGTCAGAATGTTCCAAAAGACAAAGCCTAGAAAGAGGTGATCGATCATGATAAGTCTGCTTGTAGTTAGTGACCGAGTTTGGACACACGCGGCGCCAATCAGATCATGACTTACCCATCATTTTTAATGTAAGATTGTGTAATTGTAGCGTGAGTTATGAGAAGAAAGACGAAGAAGATGATGATTGCGGACGCCTGTGCACAAAGTGAGCTAGTTGGCTTGAGTATTTCGGTTTAGTTGTCTTGGTAGTCTCAACGGAGTTGGTCTGGTCAGTAGGACCGTTTCAGTGTTCGGGAGTGCTGTTCTGTTAGCTGCCCAATTGGACCACTGCACGTGATCATGTTCAGTGTGTGCCGGTGTGTGGCGATGATGATGAGTTCGATGGCACAATGTCACCATCAACTTGCCAACTAGTCAAGCAGAACACACAGAACAACAACAACAAAACGATAAAGTCACCGAATGGACAATACAACGCTGAACAGCTGATCGAGTGCGCTATCGAGCACAGTCAGTCAGTGAGATTACACCGAACAATGGGCACGAAGTAGTGTGCGTAGGGTGAGAGGTGCTGGTGCGGATGCTGCTGCCGAGTGTGATAGCATCGATGGGATAAGACGAGATCGAGTGAGCCTCGAAATGAGATAACACGCGACACTCGGCACAGACACACACACAACGAGAGAAAGAGAGAGAGAGAGAGAGAGAGAGAGAGAGAGAGAGAGAGAGAGAGAGAGAGAGAGAGAGAGAGAGAGAGAGAGAGAGAGAGAGAGAGAGAGAGAGAGAGATACTGTCCTGGACATACAACGAGAGAGCGGCCACTAACATACTCACTCACTCACTTACTCACTCACACAAACACGACTACGGGTTATATGACGTTACACGGGTCACAGTGACCCACTCAGTGGGGGCAGTACCGTCCACATTACTGAGAGCTGTTAATGCAACCAAATGGGAGCACAACATCTATGAATAGCCCATCCGGGTGCAGCCGTCTATCTCCGCATACATAGGAGGACATTAAAGTAGAGTAGTGTGTGCAACTCTATACCTCTAAGAAGAAGAAGACTCGAAAAGACAGGTTTGTCCGGTGAAATGGAATAATAATTAGAAATTTATTTTATTTTATTAATTAATTGGTTACTAAGAAGGTTACTAATCAAGGAGAAGAAGAAAGGTAAGGAGAGAGAGGAGAATGTGTTCAATAATAAATAAAAATCATGTGCAGAGAGTGGTGCACGGGTGATTGAGTGGAATTGGCAACTAAGGCAAATTGGAACATAAAAACAACACAACACAACACAACAAAGAGAGAGACAGATCAGTCCGAAAGGAAAGGGGACACATAAAAATGGTTTGGTCAATCAGGTGCTTTGACTAATATATATACAAAGTATTGATATGGGCATTCAGTTAGGAGACTCGACATTTGGGAGAATTAGTGTTCGATTGTTGGCTGCTTTGGGCTGATGCGGCGCTGTTGGTGGTGCTCTCTGCCTGATTGGCCAAGACCAGCGACTCCTGAATGGCAATGTTCAGTGCCTCCTCTTCGGTGAGATTGCCCTGCAGATTGCTCACCGATGGCAGCTGGCGAGTTGAGATTGGCTGACCACCCGACGGGCCACGGGACCCCGCAGCGGCCTGAGGTATGGAGCTGCGTGCAGTGTGCAGCGTACTGGCCACATTGGCCCGAACCGATTCGAAGGCGTTCGCACTACGACGAGCGAGTGCATCCAGAAATTGAGTGTTCGCTCGACCAGATCCAGAGCCCGGACGCTTTGACGCCACCTTCGGGCCCGCACATTTGTGGTCCGTAGGATGACGATGCTGTAGACAGTGATTCTCGCCACAGGACTCACACTTGAGTGGCATGAGTTCCTTCTTCTTGCAGGTGGCAAAGGCGCACCGATTCTTGAACACCTTCTCCCGCCGAGTCTGACAGTTCTGGTCAATGTGTTCGGAAACCTTAAAGTCGGGCGACTCGCCAAGCTTGATGGGCACTGGCTTGTTGCACAGTGGACACACGGG
>JAKIJQ010000008.1:420000-477500 GCA_023373905.1 Rhizoglyphus robini | reverse complement strand
CGAGCACACATAGTCGCACTCTGCACTCACTCGCCGCTGCTCGAATGCGTTCTTCTTTGTGAGTTGTGCAGCACTCGAGCACATTTACACACACAGAGAACACAGCACAGCTCACGGCACAAACGGCAGAGACAGCATCGAGGCAGACATACAGCACTTACGACTGACGACGACCGCTTTTGTGTGCGTATGTTTGTGCAGCAGGCAGTGTCGCATCGGCATTTGGTCCATATGGATCTGTGATACCCGAACCAAACCAACCAGACAACACCCTCAAATCACATCAAACCATTCAATTTCATCCGCACTCACGCGATCTCCCCTCAAAACAACAAAACCTCGTAAGGCTAACCTAACCAACCAACCAATCACGATCATCATGATGAGCTACAAGAAGAAAAGCAAACCAAAGAAGCAGCCCAAAGTGAGCGGACAGGCGAAGGAGCTGGCGTGGGACTTTGACTTTCTGTACCACATTGGCAATAAGGTGTTCGGCTACGCAGAGAACGGCCTTCCATATGAGGCTAAGGTGCTCGACGTGAGGGTGGTGAATGACATTGTGCCCGAGTACGAGATACACTACTTGGGATGGAAAAGCAGTTGGGACGAGTGGAAGGACGAGAGCCTGATAATGGAACACAACAAGGAGAACGCAGAGTTGGCCGAGCGGCTGCACAGGGAGGCTAAAGAGAACAAAGCCAAGAGCAAGCAGGCGGCCAAACTGGCCAAAGTGAGCCCAACAAAGGTAGACCAGCCGAAGGACGGTATGTAACAGATTCGTGTGTTTGGTTGTGTCTAATCTAGTCTGCTTTGTATCAGTTGGATCAGTCTGCCTTGGCTCAGGATCCTGCAATGGTGTCGCCGCCAATGGTAAGCCAATGTCGAAGGGCCAAGTTGCCAAAAAGGTCCGGGAAGTCGAGGATGAGAAGGCGGCAACTGCACTGCCTGCAAAGTCGCTGACCAAGACGCAATCATCGAATGTCATCAAGAAACCCGTCAAGAGACTGAGTCAAGCACCGACAGCAAAGAAAGAAGCCATTAAAGCAGCCAAAGCGACGAGACAATCGAAACAACTGCAACAGGAGGAGGAGGAGGAGGTCTCTTCGGAGGACAATCCGGACTTTGAATTGGAGATTCCAACCAAAATAAATATGATTCTGGCGATGGATTATCATTTCGTGGATGGCTGTCAGATGCTGGTCGATCTGCCGCCTAAGATCTCGGTGGATCAAATGTTGGCCCTCTACATGCAGGATCGCTTTCCTGACGAGCAGGACCGGGCGACCGATAGGTACAAAGCGGCCGTTTTGACAGTGAACAAACTGAAAGCCATGTTCAATCGCTACTTGGGTTGTAGACTGCTGTACAAAAGTGAACGACCACAGCTGCAGGATGTTACCAGAGCGATGGCCCGTCAAATGATGGAAGATGCAGTGCACGATGGCACCTACCAGCGGCCCGATCCAGAAACCATTTCCACTGCCAAGAAGACACCAAACGGAAAGGTGTACAAGCCGTGTGCGCCCATTCCTGGCATACCAAAGGACTCGGACGATTACATTGAGCCGATGTGGCTCAAGATGGCTGCTGAGGAAGTGTCGTCCTACTATTCGCCAATACACTTCCTGCGCTTCATTGTCAAACTGCCCGACATTGTGAAGGCAACCGATCTGCCCGAAACGTTCTGCATCAGGCACTTTAGTGAGAACATTATGGCTTTCATGCTGGAGCAGATGGATCTGCTCTTTCCGGGTGATATGCACGTCAACCAAACTACGATTTACGCTCGACGATTGCTGTCAGGCAGTTGTTGGTAGTGCCATTTGGTTGTGCCAGTGCCATTTGGTAGTGCAGCCATTGGTTGTGCCATTGCCAGTGCCATTTGGTTGTGCAGCCATTGGTAGTGCAGCCATTGGTTGTGCCATTAGTAGTGCCATTTGGTAGTGCTTTTGGTTGTGCCATTTGGTAGTGCCATTTGGTAGTGCAGCCATTGGTTGTGCCATTGCCAGTGCCATTTGGTTGTGCAGCCATTGGTTGTGCCATTTGGTAGTGCCATTTGGTAGTGCCATTCGAATGCAAACACTCAAATTTCTATGTATTTTGCCCGTTTTTGTTATCCAAATCTTTCACTATCGTGTCCTGATCCACTTCATGTAATAGTTGTACTTACTTTCATCAAGGTTACCTTATTTCTTGGTTTTTAGAACCATCAACATCATCATAAGACTGACTCCCCAGACTGAAGTCCAATATCATTTCGACTTTTACCTATTAATTTCACCACTTTGTTAACATTTTATTATTCATTTTAATGTATTACCTATTTGTGTCACTTGTATTATGCTTTGTTTGAATTATCGAATCTCCCATTTTGACTCTTGACTGATTACACATAATAATCTTAATATTAATACTGTATATGGGCAGTAGCGCCCCTAGTTTCTCGATTTTCATTACTTTCAATCTGTAACGTAGTTTGTGAAATAGCGAACATGCTTTCGGTTCGGGGGCAGTGACGCACCCAGGCTTGTTTATGCTATTGACAACAGTATTTGGAATGATTAAATCTTAGAATATGATAAGGATTGTGTTTGATTTTGGGTTTGATCATTTGAATGGGTTTTTGGATTTTTTTAGATTGGTTTTGTAAGGTTTTTTGGGGTTTGGTTGACTTTTGGGCTTGGCCTTTGATGGTCTGCGATTGCACGGGTCATATCAAGCACGCATGCGCATACTCGATCACAGTGCGCATACTCCACATGCGCAGACTCTACAGATATTGGCGAGCGGACGAGTCCATTATATCTCGTATTGCAGTGTGCTCTTTTAGATTGAGGTCATCGCAGCCTCGGCTTTTAGCCTCAACTGAGTCGGCTCCGTAACGGTTGAAACTGGTTTTGTCCTGCCTCTTCGCTCGTTGGCTCGGCGCTCGGTGTTCGGTGTTCGGTGCTCGGTGCGTCTTAACATTTCGGCAGTATTCGTCACCAGTGGTGACTCACTAGTGCCGCGTTCTCCCTCCGCGTGGCTCACTACTAGCCACATGCCATGCTCTTTTCCGTTGGCTTTTCACAGTTCGCAGTATTCGGTTCGAGTGACACTCTCCCTCCTGGTGAGCCAGTGGTGGCTCTCTGCCGTCTGCGTCTGGTGGCTCACTGCCGTCTGCGTCTGGTGGCCACGCCTGTGCGGCGGGAGGATGGTGGCCAACCGATGCGACACGACATTTGGACATTTGGCACGCTCACACTGAGTCGGCGCAACAGGCATGCGCACACAATGCGTGCCGCTGATGTCACTCGAATGATAGACTCGAGTGCGCATTCGCGGCGACACCCCAGTCGGCACGGCCAAATTAAGGTGATACACTAAGTCTGCACAACGTTGAGTTACTTTCTGAACTGCCTTAATCACTGTGCCCTCTCTTGGCAATTCACGGAACTTCTTCATTTGCATACGTTCTATGCACACTCGTCTTATCTTGATAATTCTACAATCTTAAGTTGGCAAACTTTGTCCAAACTCATTTTGGCTATTGCCTTACTGATTGGACACAATCGATTGAATTAATTACTCCGTTTTGGGTGTATTTTCAAGACTATCGAACTCGACCATCGATGGTAGGCCTATAAAGAAAGAGAGCGCTGGGATTGCACTCGGGCAATTGTGCACTTTTTAGTCGTACGCTACTTTTTTTGGCTGTGTGTGTTTTGTGTGTTCGCTTTGCAGCGGCAAATGCGGTTCATAGTGCTAAGTGTTATGCATATACTTCAAAATAGATTTGAAATCGATATTCTGTTTGTGATATATTCAAGTTTGAGTGTGCCAGTAATGACTTTACTTGATGTAATTGGATTTATTAATTTGCATTCAACACCCGTGTCCAAGCCTAACTTGTGTCCTGTGTCCGCAAATGTAACGATTGTATCGAGAACACCACTCATTTGGTGCCAAGCTGAGTGAGTTTACGTTCGAATGTGTGTTGGTGCTTTTGAGTGCTATTCGCTGAGTGAGTGAGTGTGAGAGGCATCGAAGGCACAAGACAAGGCCTCGTCTCACGTCTGTGACGACGTTCAACTCGATGAGGTTGCCTTCGAAGGCATTCGTAGCCGTCGGCACTCGCCAACTCGCGCAATGCTGCTCGCCGCAATCACACGCACGCACGTTGCTTTTGGCTTTGGCTTGTTCGTTTAGCTCACAGCTCAACCTGCCAACAACAGGTGTAGTAGTGTTCACTCTGTGATCATCATCATCATCATCATTGCTCACATCAATTCGACAGTTTGCCAGCACATTTGTCAGTACACGACAACACGACAGTCCAATTATCATTCTGTTTAGTCGAGCTTATTTGTTCAACAGATCTCGGGTAAGTAAATGGACATTGAACATCCTATTCCCCAATTAAAATGCATACTTGTCAATTAGTAATTGAACTCCCTCATTAGGCCAATTCACGCCATTGACCACGCTTCTCAATTGATTGCCTGATTGACCCTTTTGTCTATGGCCCAGACAAATTGCACAGTGTCCATGTGTTGTGTGTGTGTTTGTGTATGTTCTGTCCTGAACTTAACTTGTCAACACTCCAATGACAGACATGTCAATTGGCAAGTGATGCAACACATTCTCTCAGTGCTCGAAGCATGTACTACTTCCTCCATCAATTTCAACTCATCAATCTCTCGTACGAGTGACATCGAGTGGCACAAATGCCACGGCAATGCATCATCGTGTTAGGCAAATTGAAGTGTGTCCTCCTCGTTCACCACGACCGCATCAAGTCGAGGTGCATGGTGGTGCAGTACCTGCCGTTGACATTTGGCCACAACCCGAGCACAGTCACACACACAGGCACCCACACACAGAGTCACTCACTGAGCACACCAACGCACCATTCTTCACTCTTCTCCAGCCAGAACAGTCTCGAACAGTCTCGAACAGCCAACTACACACTTCATGTGAATGTGGCCACGTTGCCGTTACCAACCGATCGCATTGTGTCCTGTCCTGCCGAGCACATGTTTCTCTCGCCACTCCACTCTCAGTCTCAATAACCAGATCATCATCACCACCGAGTGGAAGCTATCGCACACAAAGTGGCTCGCTAGTGGCCACGTTACCAATGCCGAATCATCATCTTCTCTAGTGCTGAGCACTCAGTTCCACTAACTCGATTACTTGTGCACACAGTGCCCCAGCTAAGTGCATCATCTGTCCTGCCACGTTGCTGACTGGTGGTTGCCTTAAGACAGACTGAGTCTCGTCATGTTTCACTTGTTGCCTGTTGACTAATGCAAACCAGAGCGCTGCTCACTGAACTCCGGACAACTAGGTTCGCTGTCTTTAGCTTGCTCATTCTGATGCACGCCATCAAGTCGCCCACTGTCCATCATAGTTCCCGTTCAATAGTCCAGCTGACCAAAGTGGCAAATGTCCTTGGCCAACTTGGTCCCGTCTCGTGGAATCGAAGAACAAATGCTACCGCAATGCATCATCATCATCATGTTAGGCAGATCGAAGTGTGTCCTCCTCCCTTCACCACGACCGCATCCGATTCGAGTGGAGGTGTCTGTAGTACCTGTAGCTTACATTTGGCCACTGCACGAGCACAGACACACACACACACACACACACAGACACATAGGCACACTCACCGCACCAGCACACCATTCTTCACTCTCCTCGATGTCTCCAAGCAGACCATTCGCAAACAATCGAGGCCAGCATCATGCCTGGCCACGTTGCCATCACCAACCGATCGCATTGTGTCCTGTGCAGAGCACACTTGCCACTTCACTCTGTCTCACTAACAAGATCATCTTTCCAACCAAACCAAGACACCATCCAGGCTTAGTCCCAGCTCAACAATAACTAAAGTAAGTGCCTCTCAACCTGACAAACGCTAACTATCTACCAATAGATCTGTTCACATTCTTGGCCAACTCGCCTCGTACGAGCGCCACAGAGTCACAAATGGCGCAGCAGTGCATCATCGAACGGTGTCCTCCTCGTTTACCACGAATGCATCCAGTCAAAGTTGAGGCGCCTCCTGTACCTGCAGTGGACATTTGGCACTCAGCACGAGCACAGCTACACACACACAGACACACACACACACTCACCGCACCAGCACACCATTCTTCACTCTCCTCGATGTCTCCAAGCAGACCGTTCGCGAACAATCGAAGCCAGCATCATGCCTGGCCACGTTGCCATCACCAACCGATCGCATTGTGTCCTGTGAAGCACTCGCCTCTCTGTCTAACAAATCAGATCATCATCATCAGACCACCGAGTGACGTCAAAATGAACACCAAGTGTCTGGCCAGTGGAAACGTTACCTTAGCCATTCTCTCTTGTGCCGACTCGAAGTTTGTGCCCGTGCTCAGCTTCCGAGCCATTATCATCCCAACATTCAGTTCCACTAATTCCGCCACAGCGGTGCATCACCGAACAGTGTCCTCCTTGTTCACCACGACCGCATCCAGTCCAAGTCGAGGCGTCAGTAGGTGCTCTACCTGTAGATGACATTTGGCCACAGCACGAGCACAGCCACACACCGACACTCACTCAGCACACAAGCGAACCATTCTTCACTCCTCTCGGCGTCTCCAGGCAGACCATTCGCGAACAATCGAAACCAACAACGCATCATGGTATGGCCACGTTGCCGTTACCAACCGATCGCATTGTGTCCTGTGTGTAGAGCACTCGCTTCTCCACTCTGTCTCACTAACCAGATCATCACCGCCCAGCTATCGCACACCAAGCTCTGGCCAGTGGTGACGTTACGTTAGCCAAATAGCCATCCTCTCTTGTGCCGACTCCGAGTTCGTGCTTGTGCCGTGCTCGACACATCATCCGGGCCGAGCCATCATCATCACACCACACAGTTCCACTAACTCGACCACTTGCTTGATAAGTGCACCAGCTAAGCATCATCTTTCCTGGCACGTTGCTGACTGGTGGTTGCCTTGAGACAGTCCGAGTCACATCACGTTCCACTTGTGGCCTGCTGACTACCGCAAACCCGAGAACTGCTGCTCCCTTGCTTGTCCATTCTAATGCACGCCAGCAAGTCGCCCACTGTCCATCATAGTTCCCGTTCAATAGTCTCGCTGCCTAAAGTGCCCATTGATCTCGGTGTGAGTTTGCAATACACAAAGTAAGTCCGCATCTATCTAACTATCTACCAAAAGATCTGCCCACGTCCTTGGCCAACTTGCTTCCGTCCCGTACATCGAGTCGCAAATGCTACGGAAATGCATCATCGTGTTAGGCAGATCGAAGTGTGTCCTCCTTCGTTCACCACGACCGCATCCGATTCGAGTGGAGGTGCCTGCGCTACCTGCAGTTGGCCACAGCACAGACACACACAGACACACACTCAGCACACCAACGCGCCATTCTTCACTTCTCTCTGTGTGTCTCCAAATAGACCACTCGCGAACAATCGAACCAGCATCATGGCTGTCCACGTTGCCATCACCAACCGATCGCATTGTGTCCTGTGAAGAGCACTCGCCTCTCTGTCTCACTAATCAGATCATCATCATCAGACAACCGAGTGACGTCAAACTGAACACCAAGTGTCTGGCCAGTGGTAACGTTACTATAGCTACCATAGCCGAATAGCCATCCTCTCTTGTGCCGACTCGAAGTTTATGCTCGTGCTCGGCTGCCGAGCCATCATCATTCCACCACTCAGTTTCACAAACTCGATCAATTGCGCCACAGCGGTGCATCATCGAACAGTGTCCTCCTCCGTTCACCACGACCGCATCCAGTCCAAGTCGAGGCGCCAGCAGGTGCTCTACCTGTAGATGACATTTGGCCACTGAACAAGCACAGACACACACACACTCTCACTCACTCAGCGCACAAACGCACCATTCTTCACTCTTCTCAGACCGCTCTCGAACAATCGAAGCCAGCATCATGCCTTGCCACGTTGCCATCACCAACCGATCGCATTGTGTCCTGCGGAAGAGCACTCGCCTCTCCACTCTGTCTCACTAACCACATCATCACCAACCAGTGAAAGTTATCGCACACAAAGTGTCTTGCCAGTGACCATGCTACCATTGCCGACCCATCATCACCACAGCACTCAGTTCCCTTAACTCGATCACTTGCTCTAAGTGCACAAGCCAAACATCATCACCTTTACTTCCAACTGCCAAATGCTGACTGGTGCTCGTCTTGAGAGCAGCCCGAGTTTCGCCATGTTCCACTTGTAACCAGCAATCTACCGCAAACTCGATCACTACTCACTGTACACTTAGCTTTGCTGTCTTTTGCTTGTCCATTCTGATGCACGCCAGCAAGTCGCCAACTCTCTCTCGTACATAGAGTGACATCGAGTCGCAAATGGCACGGCAATGCATCATCGTGGTAAGCAGATCGAAGTGTGTCCTCCTCCGTTCACCACGACCGCATCCGATTCGAGTGGAGGTGCCTGCGCTACCTGTAGTAGACATTTGCCCACAGCACGAGGACAGCCAGACAGCCACACACACACACACTCACTCAGCACTCCAACGCACCATTCTTCACTCTACTAGGCGACTTCAAGCAGACCACTCGCGAACAATCGAAGCCACCAACACATCATGTGAATGGCCACGTAACCATAGCCGGTCGAGTCATCATCCTGTCTTGTGCCGAACCGTCATCACCACCACACCACTCAGTTGCTCTAACTCGATCACTTGGGCAAAGTGCAGAAGCCAAATAACATCTGGCTTTCCACTTTGGTGGTTACCATGAGAACGTCCATGTTTCGTCTCTTTCCACTTGTAGCCAGCAGACAACCGCAAACCCGAGCCCTGCTCACTGCACTCAAGTCAACGAGATTAGCTGCCGATAGCTGCTAGAACATTGTGATGCACACCAGTAAGCCAACCATCTACAGTCCATCATTTCATGAACGCGTACGTGTCCTTTCCAACCAAACCACGACACCAACCATTAGTCCAAGTTTAGTCCAGCTCAACAATTACTAAAGTAAGTGCTTTTCTTCTATCTGACAAACTCTAACCATCTACCAACAGATCTGCTCACATCCTTGGCAAACTCGTCTCGTACGAGTGACATCGAGTCACAAATGCCACAGCAGTGCATCACCAAGCAGTGTCCCCATCGTTCACCACGAATGCATCCAGTCCAAGTCGAGGCGCCTCCTGTACCTGCAGTTGACATTTGGCCACAACACGAACACAGACACACACTCACTCATTCACCGCACCAACGCACCATTCTTCACTCTTCTCGATGTCTCCAAGCAGACCACTCGCGAACAATCGAAGCCAATAACGCATCATACCTGGCCACGTTGCCTTTGCCAACCGATCGCATTGTGTCCTGTGTAGAGCACTCACCACTCCACTCTGTCTCACTAACCAGATCATCACCACCCAGCTATCGCACACCAAGTCTCTGGCCAGTGGTGACGTTACCTTAGCCAAATAGCCATCCTCTCTTGTACCGACTCGGAGTTCGTGCTCGTACCGGTGCTCGACTGCCGAGCCATCATCGTACGAGTGCCATCGTGGCACAAATGCCGCGGCAATGCATCATCCTGCAAAGCAGATCGAAGTGTGTCCTTCTCGTTCACCACGACCGCATCCGAGTCGAGTCGAGGTGCCTGAGCTATCTGCGGTTGACATTTAGACACAGCACGAGTACAGACACACACTCACACACTCAGCACACCAAGGCACCATTCTTCACTCTTCTCTCTGTGTCGCCAGGCAGACCGCTCGCGAACAATCGAAGCCTACAACACATCATGTGCATCGCCACGTCGCCATTACCAATCGATCGCATTGTGTCCTGTGCAGAGCACTCGCCACTCCACTTAGTCTAACTAACCTGATCACCACCACTGAGTGAAAGCTGTGGCACACCAAGTGTCTGGCCAGTGATCACGTAACCATTGCCGAGCCATCAACGCACCACTCTGTTCTACTAAGTCGATCACTTGTGCCAAGTGCATCATCTGTCCTTCCACGTGGCAGACTGGTGGTTGCCTTGAGACAGTCTCGACACGTTCCACTTAGTAGTAAGCAGACTGCCGCATACTCGAGCACTACTGTTCATTGCACCTCTGGACACCGAGCTTTGCTGTCTTTAGCTCGCACATTCTGATGCCGGCCTACAAGCCAGCCAACAGTCCATCATCACCATCATATTGCCCACTCGTTCAATAATCTCGCCTCGCTTTGGTCTGTGGTCGGGTCAAATTGCCCTATGATCTCCATCTGAATGAACAATAATAACTAAAGTAAGTGCTCTTCTACCTATTGACAAACCCTAACCATCTACCAACAGATCAGCTTCACGTCCTTGGTCAACTTGCTCTTGTCTCGTACATTGAGTGACATCGAGTCGCAGATGGCACGGCAGTATCGAGCAGTGTCACCCCCGTTCACCACGACTGCATCCAATCCAAGTCGATGTGGCAGTAGGTGCCGTACCTGTAGACTCACCACTTGGCCGACACACCATTGTTCACTCCTCTCGGCGCCTCCAAGCTGATCAGTCGTGAACCATCGAAGCCAACTATGCAGATGTCCACGTAACCATTGCCAACTGATCGCATTGTTCTGTGCCGAGCACTCACTACTTCACACTGTCCAAGTAACTGGATGAGTCGAACCCAAGGAGGCAAAGGCCACTTCAACTGTCCGGCGCCACTCGTAATCACTCGAGACTAGTCAACTTGTACTGGTTCGAACACTCTCAACTCTATCCCGCCTGGCCTGGCACCTCTTTCTCGGTAACACGATCACTGGAACCAGCAATGGAGGCAAGCTGAGCTTCACCTGCTTGGCCAAGTAACCTTTTGGCAATTGCTCACACTGTCCCGTGCCAATCACAGTTCACTTGTCGCTTCCTGTCTTGCCATCTCGCCGACTGATGTCCTGTCCACCGAACACTGTTCACTCCACTCTGTCCCGACTGTGTCAGATCATGGCGACCGAGAGATGGCGACCGAGCGATGGCGATAGTTCCTATTGCTTCTATTGGTTCGTTGGTGAGTGATCTCCACTCCACATTGCACATTTGACCATAACCACAACACACTTCCCATACCAAAACGGCCACACAAGCTACACTAAATGCGCAATCATCAAATGATTAGTCACATATCCTAGACTACAAAGCACAAAATTGAGAGAGTGATACGAATCGATCAACAAAGTGCACATTGTGTCCTCGCAATAGTTACAGTCAGTTTGGTTTCAATTTAATAGGTGCATTGTACATTAGTTACATATTACAGATTCGACCCTTCTCGAATGGTGTAAATGTAAACTTCAATATCCTTTAGTTCGCTGCAAACATTGCCATTCAGTTCAAAATCACTCTGTTTGGGCTGTTGGTTTTTGTCTCAATTGGCCGTGTCTGTAGGGAAGTAAAGGAAATCTAAGTTAGCATTCACGACCTCGAGTAGAGTAGATCTTTAGTTTGGCCAATGACAATTGAGAGCTTCTTCGGTGAATCTTTTGATCCTTTAATGGTCTTGTTCACTCAAAATCAGTTCATCTATTCTATACCAAATAGCACCGCAAACTACTCTTGCGATAACTTCATTTGCGCGGACTTGTTCAGGCCATATACCTTATATCTATCTCCGAATCGCCTCTACCCATCCCAATATCCTTTAGTTCGCTGCAAACATTGCCATTCAGATTGAATCACTCAGTACTTTGCACACTGTTGGTTTGTCTCGATTGGCTGTGTCTGTAGGAAGTAAAGAATCTTGGGATGGGCAGCGGCAGTCGGTCAGTAAAGTACATCTTGAGAGTTTTGTCCAAAAGGTATCAATGATCGGCGGAGAATTTAGATCTGATTCACTCCAAAATCCAATGAGCTACACCAAATAGCACTCTGCATACGACTCTGAGGCTCGAGACAATTTACCTGGCTTGTCCAGACAGATACATGATTATTATTATGCCTAAACTAATCCAGTTCTTCTCGTCCCAATATCCTTTAGTTCGCTGCAAACATAGCCATTCAGATCGAATCTCTCAGTACTCTGCACTGTTGGTTACATCTCGATTGGCCGTGTCTGTAGGAAGTAAAGGTTCTTGGGAATGACAGTATCACTGAGTCAGTATAGTGCATTTTGACTTAAGAATTGTAACTGAAACTCTTTGAGTTCACTTGATTTACCTGGTTGGAACACGTCTGATCCTTGTTATATTGTTCCCGAATGGCCATACCCACTCCAATATCCTTTAGTTCGCTGCAAACATTGCCATTCAGATTGAATCACTCAGTACTTTGCACTGTTGGTTACATCTCGATTGGCCGTGTCTGTAGGAAGTAAAGGATCTTGGGGTGGGTTATTGGCACTCGTTCCAAAGAATCCATCCTGAGTTAAGGAAATGGTGCCTTGTTATCTCTGGCAACCTTTGGTACTCAAAATAACATTACAAACCACTCCGTGAGCTCATTTGCTTTACTGGACTTGTCCAGCTAGAGTCTGACTGCAGTCAGATGCATTGATTGATTATTATGCCTAAACTAATCAAATTAGCCCCCTCCCAATATCCTTTAGTTCGCTGCAAACATTGCCATTCAGGTTGAATCGCTCAGTTCGCACTGTTTGGTTTGTCTCGAATGGCCGTGTCTGTAGGAAGTAAAGGATCTTGGGATGGGTAAAAGTTGCTTAGTATAGTGCACTTTGAGTTAAGACTTGTAATGAACATCACTTGAGCTCATTATATTTATCAATCAAAACCAACCTTGACATGGCATGACACTTGGCATTGACACTCGGCCCAGAGAGATTCTGAGTTAAGCCAATAGTACCCGTGTAATCTCAGACAACTTTTGGTACTCAAAATAACATATCAAACCACTCCGTGAGCTCATTTGATTTATCTTGTTTGTCTAGGAAGATTGTTATTATGCCTATACTATCCAATTGTCCTGATCCCAATATCCTTTAGTTCGCTGCAAACATTGCCATTCAGATTGAATCACTCAGTACTTTGCACTGATGGTTTGTCTCGATTGGCCGTGTCTGTAGGAAGTAAAGGATCTTGAGGTGGGTAGTAATACTGTGTTAGTAGAGTGCAAAGTAGAGATCAAACTTGAACTGAGCACAACTCCTCGAGCTCACTTGATCTACCAGACATGTTCCTTATTTCAGATTCTTATTATAACTTTCACCGAATCGCCTTCACCCACCTCCAATATCCTTTAGTTCGCTGCAAACATTGCCATTCAGCTCAAAATCACTCAATCTGTACTGTTTGGTTTTAGCTAGATTGGCCGTGTCTGTAGGAAGTAAAGGATCTTGGGGGTGTGAGTACTGGCACTTGGGCAATAGAGTGCACTTTGAATTGATTCGATTAATCGATGATCGCGTATTACTCAAACAACACAATTCCAATACTCAAATCGACACTACAATCGAAACTCCAAACACACACACACTCATTCATATGTTCATTCATTTGTTGTATTACACTTCTTGTTACTGTTCGATATTGTAAACCTATTTATTGATAATCAATAATTAAGTTCCTCAATGTAATACATGCAATACATTTGTGATTTCAATAAAGCGTTGTTTTTGATTATTGGAATTTGGTTTGATCGTTATGTTTTATTGCTATTTCTATTCATGCCGCTCGAAGGACTGAGTGAGTGCAAGTACAAACAGTCCATACGGGTGAGTGACAAAAACAAACCGACCACCGAAAGGTTCGAAAGAGAGAGAGAGAGAGAGAGAGAGAGAGAGAGAGAGAGGGGGGAGAGAGGGGGGAGAGAGAGAGGGAGAGAGAGAGAGAGAGAGTGAGAGAGAGAGAGAGAGAGAGAGAGAGAGAGAGAGGGGAGAGAGAGAGTGAGGGAGAGAGAGCGAGAGAGAGGGAGAGAGAGAGAGAGAGAGAGAGAGAGAGAGACTTGCCCATTCTGATGCACACCAGCAAGATGCCCACTGTTCATCATAGTTCCCGTTCAATAGTCTCGCTGCCTAAAGTGCCCAATGAGTGTGAACATGCAATACACAAAGTAAGTCCTCATCTATCTGACAAACTCTAACTATCTACCAACAGATCTGCTCACGTCCTTGGCCAACTCGCCTCGTACGAGTGTCATCGATTCGCAAATGCCGCAGCAGTGCACCATCGAGCAGTGTCCTCGTTCACTACGAATGCATCCAGTCCAAGTCGAGGTGCCAATAGGTACCTGTGGTTGACATTTGGCCATAACACGAACACAGTCGAACACTCACTCACTAGCCATACGAACACACCATTCTTCACTCTTCTCTGTGTCTCCAAGCAGACCACTCGCTAACAATCGAAGCTAACTACACATCATGTATGGCTACTTTGTCGTTACCAACCGATCGCATTCTGAGCACTGTGCCGAGCTCATATACCACTCAACGCTTGCCACTCCATTCTCTCTCACCAGCCACGTTAGCTGATCAAGTCATCATCCTATCTTGGGCCGAGCTATCACCACCACACCACTCTCTGTTCCACTAACTCGATCACTTGTGCACAGTGCCCCAGATAACCATCATCTGTCCTGCCTTGATTGCTGACTGGCTTTTCCCCTAAGACAGTCCGAGTCTCGCCACGTTCCACTTGTAGCCAGCTGAACTCGAGCGCTGCTCGATTCAATCAGGTCAACGAGCTTTTCTGCTGTTAGATGCTCGCACATTGCGATACATATCAGCAAACCATACACAGCCATCCACAGTGCATCATCTCATGAACTCACACGTGTCTTTTCCAACCAAACTAAGACACCGTCCATTATCCAAGTTTAGTCCAACTCAACAATGACTAATGTAAGTGCTCGTCTTCTATCTATAACAAACTCTAACTATCTACCAATAGATCTGCACGCGTCCTTGGCCAACTCGTACCTGGCCACGTGGACGTTACCAACCGATCGTAATGTGTCCAGTGCAGAGCACTCGATTCTCCACTCAGTCTCACTGGACTGTCCAAACTGAACATCACCGCCCGCTATCGCACACCAAGTCTATGGCCAGTGGTAACGTTACCTTAGCCGAATAGCCATCCTCTCTTGTGACGAATTGGAGTTCGTGCTCATGTCGGTGCATCTCGACACATCATCTGAGCCGAGCCATCATCATCACTCCACTCAGTTCTACTAACTCGATCACTTGCGCCAAGGGCACCAGCTAAGCATCATCTGTCCTGCCACGTTGCTGACTGATGCTTTCCTTGAGACAGTCCGAGTCTCGTCATGTTCCACTTGTTCCGGCCAGCAGACTACCGAGAAACCGAGAACTGTTGCTCACTGCACTCCGGACAACTATGTTTGTTGTCTTTAGCTTGTTCATTCTGATGCACGCCAGCAAGTCGCCCGCTGTCCATCATAGTTCTCGTTCAATAGTCTCGCTGCCTAAAGTGCCAAAATGATTTCGGTGTGAGTATGCAATACACAAAGTAAGTGTTCATCTACATTTATGACATACTCAAAACTTACTACAACTAGATCTGAACACGTCAAACTTGCTCTTCACGTACGAGTGCCATCGAGGCACAAATGCCCCGGCAATGCATCATCATGCAAAGCAGACCGAAGTGTCCTCCTCCGTTCACCACGATTGCATCCAGTCCAAGTGGAGGAGCCTGCAGATGACAATTGATCACACCGCGAAGAGCACACACACACACACACACACACACACACACACACACACACACACACACACACACACACACACACACACACACACACACACACACACACACACACACACACACACACACACACACACACACACACACACACACACACACACACACACACACACACACACACACACACACACACACACACACACACACACACACACACACACACACACACACACACACACTCAGCACATCAACGCACCATTCACTTCATTCTCCTCGGCGTCTCCAAGCGGACCACTCTCGAACAATCGAAGCCAGCATCATGCCTGTCCACGTTGCCTTCACCAACCGATCGCATTGTGTCCTGTGCAGAGCACTCGCCTCTCCACTCTGTCTCACTAATCAGATCATCATCATCAGACCACCGAGTGACGTCAAACTGAACACCAAGTGTCTGGCCAGTGGTAACGTTACCTTAGCCTTCCTCTCTTTTGCCGACTCGGAGTTTGTGCTCGTGCTCGGCTGCGAGCCATCATCATTCCACCACTCAGTTCTACATACTCGGCCAATTGCGCCACATCGGTGCATCGTCGAACAGTGTCCTCCTCCGTTCACCACGACCGCATCCAGTCCAAGTCGAGGCGCCAGCAGGTGCTCTACCTGTAGATGACATTTGGCCACAAAACGAGCACAGTCAGACACACACACACTCACTCACTCACTCAGCGCACAAACGCACCATTCTTCACTCTTCTCAGACCGCTCTCGAACAATCGAAGCCAGCATCATGCCTTGCCACGTTGTCATCACCAACCGATCGCATTGTGTCCTGCGGAAGAGCACTCGCCTCTCCACTCTGTCTCACTAACCACATCATCACCAACCAGTGAAAGCTATCGAACACAAAGTGTCTGGCCAGTGACCACGCTACCATTGCCGAGCCATCATCACCACACCACTCAGTTCCCTTAACTCGATCACTTGCTCTCAGTGCACAAGCCAAACATCATCACCTTTACTGCCAACTGCCAAATGCTGGCTGGTGCTCGTCTTGAGAGCAGCCCGAGTTTCGCCATGTTCCACTTGTAACCAGCAATCTACCGCAAACTCGATCACCACTCACTGTACACTGAGCTTTGCTGTCTTTTGCTTGTT
Organism: Rhizoglyphus robini; assembly: GCA_023373905.1. Classification (NCBI taxonomy): domain Eukaryota; kingdom Metazoa; phylum Arthropoda; class Arachnida; order Sarcoptiformes; family Acaridae; genus Rhizoglyphus; species Rhizoglyphus robini. The sequence goes on along the minus strand of JAKIJQ010000008.1, from coordinate 460,704 downwards.
CATTCTGATGCACGCCAGCAAGTCGCCAACTCTCTCTCGTACATAGAGTGACATCGAGTCGCAAATGCTACGGCAATGCATCATCGTGGTAAGCAGATCGAAGTGTGTCCTCCTCCGTTCACCACGACCGCATCCGATTCGAGTGGAGGTGCCTGCGCTACCTGTAGTAGACATTTGCCCACAGCACGAGGACAGCCAGACAGCCACACACACACACTCACTCAGCACTCCAACGCACCATTCTTCACTCTACTAGGCGACTTCAAGCAGACCACTTGCGAACAATCGAAGCCTACAACACATCATGTGCATCGCCACGTAACTATAGCCGGTCGAGTCATCATCCTGTCTTGTGCCAAACCGACATCACCACCACACCACTCAGTTCCTCTAACTCGATCACTTGGGCCAAGTGAAGAAGCCAAATAACATCTGGCCTTCCACTTTGGTGGTTACCTTGAGAACGTCCAAGTTTCGTCGCGTTCCACTTGTAGCCAGCAGACAACCACAAACCCGAGCCCTGCTCACTGCACTCAAGTCAACGAGGTTAGCTGCCGATAGCTGCTCGAATATTGTGATGCACCCCAGTAAGCCAACCATCTACAGTCCATCATCTCATGAACGCGTACGTGTCCTTTCCAACCAAACCACGACACCAATTATTAGTCCAAGTTTAGTCCAGCTCAACAATAACTAATGTAAGTGCTTTTCTTCTATCTGACAAACTCTAACCATCTACCAACAGATCTGCTCACATCCTTGGCCAACTCGTCTCGTACGAGTGACATCGAATCACAAATGCCACAGCAGTGCATCACCAAACAGTGTCCCCATCGTTCACCACGAATGCATCCAGTCCAAGTCGAGGCGCCTACGCTGTACCTGCAGTTGACATTTGGCCACAACACGAGCCCAGATACACACATACACTCACTCACTCACTCACCGCACCAACGCACCATTCTTCACTCTTCTCGATGTCTCCAAGCAGACCACTCGCGAACAATCGAAGCCAATAACGCATCATACTTGGCCACGTTGCCTTTGCCAACCGATCGCATTGTGTCCTGTGTAGAGCACTCACCACTCCACTCTGTCTCACTAATCAGATCATCACCGCCCAGCAATCGCACACCAAGTCTCTGGCCAGTGGTGACGTTACCTCAGCCGAATGGCCATCCTCTCTTGTGCAGACTCAGAGTTCGAGCTCATGCCGTTGCTCGACTGCCGAGCCATCATCGTACGAGTGCCATCGTGGCACAAATGACGCGGCAATGCATCATCCTGCAAAGTAGATCGAAGTGTGTCCTCCTCGTTCACCACGAACGCATCCGATTCGAGTGGAGGTGCCTGCGCTACCTGCGGTTGACATTTGGACACAGCACGAGTACAGACACACACTTACACACTCAGCACACCAACGCACCATTCTTCACTCTTCTCAGTGTCTCCAAGCAGACCGCTCGCGAACAATCGAAGCCTACAACACATCATGTGCATCGCCACGTTGCCGTTACCAACCGATCGCATTGTGTCCTGTGCAGAGTACTCGCCACTCCACTCTGTCTCACTAACCAGATCACCACCAATGAGTGAAAGCTGTCGCACACCAAGAGTCTGGCCAGTGACCACGTAACCATTGCCGAGCCATCAACGCACCACTCTGTTCTACTAAGTCGATCACTTGTGCCAAGTGCATCATCTGTCCTTCCACGTGGCAGACTGGTGGTTGCCTTGAGACAGTCTCGACACGTTCCACTTAGTAGTAAGCAGACTGCCGCATACTCGAGCACTACTGTTCATTGCACCTCTGGACACCGAGCTTTGCTGTCTTTAGCTCGCACATTCTGATGCCGGCCTACAAGCCAGCCAACAGTCCATCATCACCATCATATTGCCCACTCGTTCAATAATCTCGCCTCGCTTTGGTCTGTGGTCGGGTCAAATTGCCCTATGATCTCCATCTGAATGAACAATAATAACTAAAGTAAGTGCTCTTCTACCTATGAAAAACCCTAACCATCTACCAACAGATCAGCTTCACTTCCTTGGCCAACTTGCTCTCGTCCCGTACATTGAGTGACATCGAGTCGCAGATGGCACGGCAGTATCGAGCAGTGTCACCCTCGTTCACCACGACTGCATCCAATCCAAGTCGATGTGACAGTAGGTGCACTACCTGTAGACTCACCACTTGGCCGACACACCATTGTTCACTCCTCTCGGCGCCTCCAAGCTGATCAGTCGTGAACCATCGAAGCCAACAATGCAGATGACCACGTCACCATTGCCAACAACGTCAGATCGCATTGTTCTGTGCCGAGCACTCACTACTTCACACTGTCCAAGTAACTCGATGAGTCGAACCAGAGGAGGCAAAGGCCACTTCAACTGTCTGGCGCCACTCGTAATCACTCGAGACTCGTCAACTTGTACTGGGCCGAACATTCTCAACTCTATTCCGCCTGGCCTGGCGCCTCTTTCTCGGTAACACGATCACTGGAACCAGCAATGGAGGCAACCTGAGCTTCACCTGCTTGGCCTAGTAACCTTTTGGCAATTGCTCACACTGTCAATCACAGTTCACTTGTCGCTTCCTGGCTTACCATCTCGCCGAAGGATGTCCTGTCCACCGAACACTGTTCACTCCACTCTGTCCCGACTGTGTCAGATCATGGCGACCGAGAGATGGCGACCGAGCGATGGCCATAGTTCCTATTGCTTCTATTGGTTCGTTGGTGAGTGATCTCCACTCCACATTGCACATTTGACCATAACCACAACACACTTCCCATACCAAAACGCCCACACAATCTACACTAAATGCGCAATCATATGATTAGTCACATATCCTAGACTACAAAGCACAAAATTCACATTGAGAGAGTGATACGAATCGATCAACAAAGTGCACATTGTGTCCTCGCAATAGTTACAGTCAGTTTGGTTTCAGTTTAATAGGTGCATTGTACATAGTTACATATTACAGATTCGACCCTTCTCGAATGGTGTAAATGTAAACTTCAATATCCTTTAGTTCGCTGCAAACATTGCCATTCAGTTCAAAATCACTCTGTTTGGGCTGTTGGTTTTTGTCTCAATTGGCCGTGTCTGTAGGGAAGTAAAGGAAATCTATGTTAGCATTGACAACCTCGAGTAGAGTGGATCTTTAGTTTGGCCAATGACAATTGAGAGCTTCTTCGGTGAATCTTTTGATCCTTTAATGGTCTTGTTCACTCAAAATCAGTTCATCTATTCTATACCAAATAGCACCGCAAACTACTCTTGCGATAACTTCATTTGCGCGGACTTGTTCAGGCCATATGCCTTATATCTATCTCCGAATCGCCTCTACCCATCCCAATATCCTTTAGTTCACTGCAAACATTGCCATTCAGATTGAATCACTCAGTACTTTGCACTGTTGGTTACGTCTCGATTGGCCGTGTCTGTAGGAAGTAAAGAATCTTGGGGTGGGCAGCGGCAGTCGGTCAGTAAAGTACATCTTGAGAGTTTTGTCCAAAAGGTATCAATTATCGGCGGAGAATTTAGATCTGATTTACTCAAAATCCAATGAGCTACACCAAATAGCACTCTGCATACGACTCTGAGGCTCGAGACAATTTACCTGGCTTGTCCAGACAGTTGCATGATTATTATTATGCCTAAACTAATCCAGTTCTTCTCGTCCCAATATCCTTTAGTTCGCTGCAAACATAGCCATTCAGATCGAATCACTCAGTACTTTGCACTGTTGGTTACGTCTCGATTGGCCGTGTCTGTAGGAAGTAAAGGTTCTTGGGAATGACAGTATTTACTGAGTCAGTATAGTGCATTTTGACTTAAGAATTGTAACTGAAACTCTTTGAGTTCACTTGATTTACCTGGTTGGAACATGCCTGATCCTTGTTATATCGTTCCCGAATGGCCATACCCACTCCAATATCCTTTAGTTCGCTGCAAACATTGCCATTCAGATTGAATCACTCAGTACTTTGCACTGTAGGTTTGTCTCGATTGGCCGTGTCTGTAGGAAGTAAAGGATCTTGGGGTGGGTTATTGGCACTCGTCCCAAAGAATCCATCCTGAGTTAAGGAAATGGTGCCTTGTTATCTCTGGCAACCTTTGGTACTCAAAATAACATTACAAACCACTCCGTGAGCTCATTTGCTTTACTGGACTTGTCCAGCTAGAGTCTCACTGCAGTCAGATGCATTGATTACTTATTATGCCTAAACTAATCAAATTAGCCCCCTCCCAATATCCTTTAGTTCGCTGCAAACATTGCCATTCAGGTTGAATCACTCAGTTCGCACTGTTTGGTTTTGTCTCGAATGGCCGTGTCTGTAGGAAGTAAAGGATCTTGGGATGGGTAAAAGTTGCTTAGTATAGTGCACTTTGAGTTAAGACTTGTAATGAACATCACTTGAGCTCATTATATTTATCAATCAAAACCAACCTTGACATGGCATGACACTTGGCATTGACACTCGGCCCAGAGAGATTGCATTCTGAGTTAAGACAATAGTACCCGTGTAATCTCAGACAACTTTTTTTGTACTCAAAATAACATATCAAACCACTCCGTGAGCTCATTTGATTTATCTTGTTTGTCTAGGAAGATTGTTATTATGCCTATACTATCCAATTGTCCTGATCCCAATATCCTTTAGTTCGCTGCAAACATTGCCATTCAGATTGAATCACTCAGTACTTTGCACTGATGGTTTGTCTCGATTGGCCGTGTCTGTAGGAAGTAAAGGATCTTGGGGTGTGTAGTAATACTGTGTTAGTAGAGTGCAAAGTAGAGATCAAACTTGAACTGAACACAACTCCTCGAGCTCACTTGATCTACCAGAAATGTTCCTTATTTCAGATTCTCTTTATAACTTCCACCGAATCGCCTTCACCCACCTCCAATATCCTTTAGTTCGCTGCAAACATTGCCATTCAGCTCAAAATCACTCAATCTGTACTGTTTGGTTTTGGCTCGATTGGCCGTGTCTGTAGGAAGTAAAGGATCTTGGGGTGTGAGTACTGGCACTTGGGCAATAGAGTGCACTTTGAATTGATTCGATTAATCGATGATCGCGTATTACTCAAACAACACAATTCCAATACTCAAATCGACACTACAATCGAAACTCTAAACATACACACACACTCATTCATATGTTCATTCATTTGTTGTATTACACTTCTTGTTACTGTTCGATATTGTAAACCTATTTATTGATAATCAATAATAAAGTTCCTCAATGTAATACATGCAATAATACATTTGTGATTTTAATAAAGCGTTGTTTTTGATTCATGGAATTTGGTTTGAGCGTTATGTTTTATTCCTATTTCTATTCATGCCGCTCGAAGGACTGAGTGACACTGACAAACCGTCAACAGAAAGTACAAACAGTCGTAAGGTTATGGCAATATTGGAATTGTCCACTTTGCAAATGGCAGAGAGAGAGAGAGAGGGAGAGAGAGAGAGAGAGAGAGAGAGAGAGAGAGAGAGAGAGAGAGAGAGAGAGAGAGAGAGAGGGAAGAGGGAGAGAGAGAGAGACTTGTCCATTCTGATGCACACCAGCAAGACGCCCACTGTTCATCATAGTTCCCGTTCAACAGTCTCGCTGCCTAAAGTGCCCAATGAGTGTGAACATGCAATACACAAAGTAAGTCCTCATCTATCTGACAAACTCTAACTATCTACCAACAGATCTGCTCACGTCCTTGGCCAACTCGTCTCGTACAAGTGACATCGAGGCACAAAAGTTACGGCAGTGCGCACACCGAGTAGTGTCCTCCTCGTTGACCACGAGCATCCAGTCCAAGTCGAGGCGCCAATAGGTACCTGTGGTTGACATTTGGCCATAACACGAGCACAGCCGAACACTCACTCACTAGCCATACGAACACACCATTCTTCACTCTTCTCTGTGTCTCCAAGCAGACCACTCGCTAACAATCGAAGCTAACTACACATCATGTATTGCCAGGTCGCCGTTACAAACCGTTCGCATTCTGAGCACTGTGCCGAGCTCATATACCCCTCAACGCTTGCCACTCCATTCTCTCTCACCAGCCACGTTAGCTGATCGAGTCATCATCTTATCTTGGGCCGAGCCATCATCACCACACCACTTTCTGTTCCACTAACTCGAGCACTTGTGCACATTTCCCCAGTTATTCATCATCTGTCCTGCCTTGATTGCTGACTTGTGTTTGCTCTGAGACAGTCCGAGTCTCGCCACGTTCCACTTGTAGCCAGCTGACTAGCGCAAACTCGAGCGCTGCTCGATTCAATCAGGTCAACGAGCTTTTCTGCTGTTAGATGCTCGCACATTGCGATACATATCAGCAGACCATACACAGCCATCCACAGTGCATCATCTCATGAACGGACACGTATTCATTCCAACCAAACTAAGACACCGTCCATTATCCAAGTTAAATCCAACTCAACAATAACTAATGTAAGTGCTCGTCTTCTATCGATAACAAACTCTAACTATCTACTAATAGATCTGAACGCGTCCTTGGCCAACTCGTCTCGTACGAGTGACATCGAGGCACAAAAGTTACGGCAGTGCGCACACCGAGTAGTGTCCTCCTCGTTGACCACGAGCATCCAGTCCAAGTCGAGGCGCCCCCTGTACCTGCGGTGGACATTTGGCACACAACACGAGCACAGCTACACACACACACTCACCGTACCAACGCACCATTCTTCACTCTTCTCGATGTCTCCAAGCAGATCGATTGCGAACAATCGAAGCCAGCATCATGCCTGGCCACGTTGCCATCACCAACCGATCGCATTGTGTCCTGTGCCGAGCACTCGCCTCTCCAGTCTGTCTCACTAATGAGATCATCATCATCATCATACCACCGAGTGACGTCAAACTGAACACCAAGTGTCTGGCCAGTGGTAAAGATACCTTAGCCAAGTAGTCAACTTATCATGTGCCGACTCTGAGTTCGTGCTCGTACCGGTGCTCGACTGCCGAGCAATCATTCCACCACTCAGTTCTGATAACTCAATCACTTGCGCCAGCTAAGCATCATCTGTCCTTCCACGTTGCTGACTGGTGGTTGCCGAGTCCGAGAGGACAGTCCGAGTCTCGTCATGTTCCACATGGAGCTAGCAATCTACCGCAAACTCGAGCACTGCTCACTGCACTCGGAACGCCGAGATTTACTCTCTTTAGCTTGTCCAATCTGATGCCGGCCAGCAAGCCATCAAGAGTCCAACATCACCAACAGATCATATCGCACACCCGTTCAGCAGACTCGCTCGTTTGGGCCTTTGCTATGATCAAAGTGCCCTATGATCTCGGTGTGAGTAAGAAATACACAAAGTAAGTCCTCATCTATCTGACAAACTCTAACCATCAACCAACAGATCGGCTCACGTTCTTGGCCAACTTGCTCCCGTCTCGTACATCGAGTGACATCGAGGTACAAATGCCGCGGCAATGAATCATCGTGGTAGGCAGAAGTCTGTCCTCCTCGTTCACCACGACCGCATCCGATTCGATTGGAGGTGCCTGCGCTACTTGCAGTTGATAGTTAGCGACATTACGAGCACAGCCAAACACAGACACACACTCAGCTCATTCTTCACTCTTCTCTGTGTCTCCAAGCAGACCACTCGCGAACAATCGAAGCCAGCATCATGGTATGGCCACGTCGCCGTTACTAACCTTCCAAACCATTGTCCTCTGTCGAGCTCATATTTCCTCCATCGCTCGCATCTCTATTCCCCCTCACCAGGCTCACCCTGTGAAAGCCATTGCACACCAAATGTGTCGCCAATGGCCACGTAACCATAGCCGATCGAGTCATCATTCTCTCTTGTGCCGAGCCGTCATCACCTCACCACTCTGTTCCACTAACCCAATCACTTGGTTCCAGTGCACAAGCTAACCATCACCTGACTTGCCATGTTAGTGGTTGTTCTGAGACAGTCCGAGTATGCTAACTAAAGTAAGTGCTCTTCTTCTATCTGACATACACTAACCACACTGCCAACAGATCAGCTCACGTTCTTGGCCACTCTCGTACAAGTGACATCCATTCTCAAATGCCACAGCAGTGCATCATCGAACAGTGTTTTCCTCGTTCACCACGACCGCATCCAGTCCAAGTCGAGGCACCTCCTGTACCTGAAGTTGATATTTGGCACACAGCACGAGTACAGTTACACACACACAGACACAAACTCACACTCAGCACACCAACGCACCATTCACTTCGCACTTCTCCAAGCAGACCACTCGCGAACAATCGAAGCCAGCAACGCATCATACCTGGCCACGTGGTCGTTACCAACCGATCGTATTGTGTCCTGTGCCGAGCACTCGCTTCTCCACTCAGTCTCACTGGTCTGTCCAAACTGAACATCACCGCCCGCTATCGCACACCAAGTCTATGGCCAGTGGCAACGTTACCTTAGCCGAATAGCCATACTCTCTTGTGACGACTTGGAGTTCGTGCTCATGCCGGTGCATGTCGACACATCATCTGAGCCGAGCCATCATCACCACTCCACTCAGTTCTACTAACTCGATCACTTACACCAAGTGCACCAGCTAAGCATCATCTGTCCTGCCAAGTTGCTGACTGATGCTTTCCTTGAGACAGTCCGAGTCTCGTCATGTTCCACTTGTTCCGGCCAGCAGACTACCGCGAAACCGAGAACTGTTGCTCACTGCACTCTGGACAACGATGTTTGCTGTCTTTAGCTTGTCCATTCTGATGCACGATAGCAAGTCGCCCACTGTCCATCATAGTTCTCGTTCAGTAGACTCGCTGCCTAAAGTGCCCAAATGATCTCGGTGTGAGTATGCAATACACAAAGTAAGTGTTCATCTACATCTATGACATACTCAAAACTTACTACCACTAGATCTGAACACGTCAAACTTGCTCTTCTCGTACGAGTGCCATCGATGCACAAATGCCGCGGCAATGCATCATCCTGCAAAGCAGACCGAAGTGTGTCTTCCTCCGTTCACCACGATTGCATCCAGTCCAAGTGGAGGTGCTTGCAGATGAGAATTGACAACACGGCGAACGCGCACACACACACACACACACACACACTCAGCACACCAACGCACCATTCACTTCATTCTCCTCGGCGTCTCCAAGCGGACCACTCGCGAACAATCGAAGCCAGCATCATGCCTGTCCACGTTGCTATCACCAACCGATCGCATTGTGTCCTGTGAAGAGACCACTCGTCTCTCCAGTCTGTCTCACTAATGAGATCATCATCATCAGACCACCGAGTGACGTCAAACTGAACGCCAAGTATCTGGCCAGTTGTAACGTTACCTTAGCCTTCCTCTCTTTTGCCGACTCGGAGTTTGTGCTCGTGCTCGGCTACCGAGCCATCATCATTCCACCACTCTGTTCCACTAACCAATTGCGCCATAGCGGTGCATCACCGAACAGTGTCCTCCTCGTTCACCACCACCGCATCCAGTCCAAGTCGAGGCGCCAGTAGGTGCTCTACCTGTAGATGACATTTGGCCACAGCACGAGCACCGCCACACACTCACTCAGCACACAAGCGCACCATTCACTTCACTCTACTCGGCGTCTCCAAGCAGACCACTCGCGAACAATCGAAACCAACAAGCATCATACCTGGCCACGTGGCCATTACCAACAGATCGCATTGTGTCCTGTGCAGAGCACTCGCCTCTCCACTCTGTCTCACTAACCAGATCATCACCAACCAGTGAATGCTATCGCACGTCTCTCTACACCAAGTGTCTCGCCAGTGGCCACGTAACCATAGCCGATCGAGTCATCATCTTCTCTTGAGCCGAACCATCACCACCTCACTACTCTGTCCCACTAACTAGCGCCCAGTTCACAAGCCAAACATCATCACCTGTACTGCCAACTGCCAATTGCTGACTGGTGCTTGTCTTGAGGCAGCCCGAGTCTCGCCATGTTCTACTTGTAACCATCAATCTACCGTAAACTCGATCACCACTCGCTGTACACAGAACACTGTCTTTAGCTTGGACATTCTGATGCAGGCCAGCAAGTCACCAACTCTCCTCCTGTACATCGAGTGACATCGAGTCGCAAATGCTCCGGCAATGCATCATCGTGGTAAGCAGATCGAAGTGTGTCCTCCTCGTTCACCACAATTGCATCCGATTCGAGTCGAGTTGCCTGCAGTACTTGCAGATCACAATTGGCCACAACGCGAGCACAGCCGCACACACACACACACACACACACTCACCCCACTAACGCACCATTCTTCACTCCTCTCTGTTTGTCTCACTCGCGAACAATCGAAACCAACAACGCATCATACCTGGCCACGTCGCCGTTCTTCATAGTTCTCGTTCAATAGTCTCGCTGCCTAAAGTGCCCAATAATCTCGGTGTGAGTATGCAATACATAAAGTAAGTGTTCATCTACATCTATGACATACTCAAAACTTACTACCAATAGATCTGAACACGTCCAACCTGCTCTTCACGTACGAGTGCCATCGAGGCACAAATGCCACGGCAATGCATCATCCTGCAAAGCAGATCGAAGTGTGTCCTCCTCCGTTCACCACGATTGCATCCAGTCCAAGTCGAAGTGCCAATAGGTGCTGTACCTGTAGTCACCATTTGGTCACAACACGAGCGCACATCAACACACAACGCACCATTGTTCACTCCTCTCGGCGTCTCCAAGCAGATCAGTCGCGAACCATCGAGGCCAACAATGCTGATGACCACGGCACAACTGCCAACCGATGGCAGTGTCCTGAGCCGGGCACTCACTACTTTACACTGTCAAACTAACTCGATGAGCAGCACCAGAGGAGGCTAACTGTCTGGCTACTCGTAATCACTGGGGGGACTCGTCATCTTTTAATGGACAGAACACTCTCCACTCTACTCTATCCCAACGGTGTCAAATCAAGGCGACCGAGCGATGGAGACTTGGATTCCTATTGCTTCTATTGGTTCGTTGGTGAGTGACTCCACTCCACACATTGCACATTTGACCATGACCATAACCACAGCACACTCCCAACATATACCAAAAGTCACACACAAACTACACTAAATGCGCATCATCATACTCATTAGTCATACATCCTAGACTACAAAACACAGAATTCACATTGAGAGAGTGATACGAATCGATCAACAAAGTGCTGACCCTGTGTCCAGGTCGTCATATCGTCAACAACTAAATTGTAATAGTTACAGTCGCGATACGATCACGAGTTAGCGTCAGTTTGGTTTCAGTCTATTAGGTGGATTGTACATTAGTTACACATATTACTGATTCGACCCTTCTCGAATGGTGTAAATACAAACTTTAATATCCTTTAGTTCGCTACAAACATTGCCAGTCAGTGCCGAATCACTCAGTTTCTTCTGTTGGTTTTGGCTTGAATGGCACTGTCTGTAGGGAAGTAAAGGAAATCTAAATTTCTATTCACAACCTCGAGAAGAGTGGATCTTTAGTTTGGAGCAATAACAACTGAGAGATTCTTCTGCGAATTTTGGATTTCTTTTTGGTCGTGTTCAGACACAATCAGTTCATCTATACCAAATAGCACACCAAACGACTATAACGCTCACTTCATTTACCTGGCTTGTCTTGTCAGTTGCCTGATTAATATAATATGCCTAAACTGATCCAATTTTGTTCATCCCAATATCCTTTAGTTCGCTACAGACATCGCCATTCAGGTCGAAACACTCAGTTCGCACTGTTGGTTACGTCTCGATTGGCCGTGTCTGTAGGAAGTAAAGGATCTTGGGATAGGTAAAAGTTGCTTAGTATAGTGCACTTTGAGTTAAGACTTGCACTAAACATCACTCTTTGTGCTCACTTGATCTACCAGAAATGTTCCTAATTTCGGATTCTCTTTATAACTTCCACCGAATCGCCGTCACCCACCTCCAATATCCTTTAGTTCGCTGCAAACATTGCCATTCAGCTCAAAATCACTCAATCTGTACTGTTTGGCTTTGGCTCGATTGGTCGTGTCTGTAGGAAGTAAAAGATCTTGGGGGTGTGAGTACTGGCACTTGGAGACAGTAGAGTGTACTTTGAATTGATTCGATTAAACGATGATCGCGCATTGTTCAAACAACGTAATTCCGAAACTTTAATCGAAACACCAAACATACACACACTCATTCATATGTTCATTCAATTATTGTATTACACTTCTTACTGTTACTGGTTGTTACGATATTGTAAACCTATTTATTGATCATCCTTAATAATGTTCTCAATCAATGTAATACAATGCAATACATTTGTGATTTCAATAAAGCGTTGTTTTCGATTCATGGAATTTGGTCTGATCGTTATGTTTTATTCCTATTTCTATTCATGCCGCTCGAAGTGAGTGAGTGCTAGTACAAACAGTCCATCCGGGTGAGTGACAGACAGACAAACCGACCAAAACCGACCACAACCGAAAGTGTATGAAACAGTAGTACGGTTATGACAATATGGGTAATGATAATAGTTACTCGGAATTGTCGTGGCACTGGCAGAGAGAGAGAGAGAGAGAGAGAGAAGAGAGAGAGAGAGAGAGAGAGAGAGAGAGAGAGAGAGAGAGAGAGAGAGGGAGAGAGAGAGAGAGAGAGAGAGAGAGAGGGAGAGAGAGGGAGAGAGAGAGGGAGAGAGAGAAAGAGAGAGAGAGAGAGAGAGAGAGAGAGAGAGAGAGAGAGAGTGGGTGTGAGGGTGAGAGAGGGAGAGAGAGGGAGAGAGAGTGGGTGTGAGAGTGAGAGAGGGGAGAGAGGGAGATGGAGGGAGAGAGAGGGGGAATGAGAGAGAGAGAGAGAGAGAGAGTGGGTGTGAGAGGGGGAGAGGGAGAGAGAGGGGAGGGAGAGGGAGAGGGAGAGAGAGAGAGAGAGAGAGAGAGAGAGAGAGAGAGAGAGAGAGAGAGAGAGAGAGAGAGAGAGAGAGAGAGAGAGAGAGAGAGAGGAGTCACATGCAATTGCTGCATCCACAGTTCAAGCAATTAGTTTGTTGCCAGGCAATTAGCCAACCAACTGTTCGATTGCCTACCATTCAATAATAATTACAATTCGTTAGCCTGACTGTGTGTGTTGTTGTTACTTTGTATGTTGTGTTGTATTGTTCTGTGTGTTCGGTGTTCGATGCGTTCGGTGACAAAATATGATGCTTCCACGAACAATTAATAAGAGACAAACGATGCACAGACTGAACTGTATCGTTTGGTGTCTCGTTGGGGTGCAATCGTCATTCGACATCGAGTAAGTTCACTCTCAATCACTACGCCGACAGAAAAGTTCACCAGCATCACTTGCAAAAACCCACACATTCACCAGCAAACTCACAAACTTCAATCAGATTTGTAGTTGTCCAAGATAGACAGCAAGATCAAGATGGCTTTGAAGTGCTCGCTTGTGTTCCTCTCCCTTTTGCCTTTACTGGTGCACCTGTCACAGTCGAATTCACCACCATCCGACAATGACTTTGTATTCGGTACTGAGACAGCCGCTTCACTGGCAGCCAAATATCCGAACAAACCTCCCAAAATGTCATGGCCTGCTTGGATTACCCTACTATCACTTAGACCATCTCCCGGCCAATCAGCACCACTCCCAAACAACTTTCCCGGTCAGGCTTCAACTTATGTTCAGCATACTAAGAAATCGAAGAAACCGAAGAAATCGAAGAAACAGAAGAAATCTAGGGCCGCCTGTAATGCTCAGATTCGTGCAGCCTTCAAGGATTGTAGTAGCAGTCGGTCCGATCTGGTGATGATCAATCCTCCCGACTGTTGTGTGCAGTGGGAGCTGCATCACTGTCTGATGGAGAGTGCTCTGTCAAAGTGCACTCACAGTCAGATCAGACACTGGAACAGACACTCAAGACATTCAACTACGTACCGAGGTATTCAATTGGCCAAACAGTGCGAGGACTTTCACCCAGACTCGGTGTACTGTCACTTTTCGTGGCCGCTCACTCTGTTCGTGTTCGCAACCACGGCGCTGATTGTCTTTTGCTCAACACTGATTGTGTTCGGTTTAGCTTTGGCACGCCTGAGAGTCCGTTTCAACTGTTTGCTCCTTAGACGTCAAGGCTTCCCTCATGATAACGATGAAGATGATGCTGAGAAGCCATCACGCGCTCAATTCGAAGAAAGCGAAACGGAAATTCTGTTTCAACAACCTTTGTCATCCTCGTCGTCGCCCACAAGTGGACTCGACTCGGCAAACAAGAGCACAAGTCGACAAGCAGTGCCAGCAGAAGTCGAGTCCGAATCGATCGAGATGAAAGAAGTCAAGAGTCAGTTCATTGCGGATATACTCTCCATCGACTGGGAAACTGTATTACTAAGCGACAATGAGGAAACTGTTGTTTAGAGAGGGTGAGAGGGGAGAGAGAGAGAGGAGAGAGAGGAGAGAGAGAGAGAGGAGAGAGAGAGGAGAGAGAGAGAAGAGAGGGGAGAGAGAGAGAGAGAGAGAGAGGAGAGAGAGAGAGTAGAAACAGTAAACTTTTCATTTCAAATCACAACTAACATTGTGCCTTCGACCCTTGTGAAGCCAAACAATTCTCACATCGATTTGGTTGTTATGATTTGATGTTGCAATGTTAACATATATTTAATACATTCTCGTAAATTCTTGTCAATTTAAAATAAAGTATTTTGTATTTTCTTGCATTATTTATTGTACTTTGTACTCAATTACATGAGTAATATGAGCGTTTTCAATTATGTTTGAGGGTGACAAAGGTGGGTAATTGGATTTTTGGTTTTGAATTACGAATCTACGGATTCAAGGGGATTTGCAACTCGGCCTTGGCTAACACGATTAGTATGTAAGGACTTGGGTAACTCTATTAGAGTTCAAAAGACCATTAATCTAGACTATTCGAATGAACTCCTCTAACATCCTCCAATCAATGAAACAGGTACAGTGGCCAGTGGTCAGTGGCCGCTATTGCAACTTTTGACTTTTGCAATCGACTCATTCGAGTCGGAGTCTAACTTTAAAATGTGTCATTCAAATAAAGTCGGATGTGTATTTGTTGTACTGTGAGGTACAGAATCGAATGGTGCATATGTCACTCAAATGAGCAAAGACATTTCCGGAAAGTGTTAGACTGTTGTATGATGCACAGGACATATCATCAGCAGCAATGACGAATTTTAATTAACTAATTAATTCGATCAATGAAATGAACCTATAGACAAACTATGGTGTAAAGGTTAAAGGCCACCTCCATAGAAACCATATAATAATATGCAGTCTCTACTTTCCCACTCACCGCATCACCCATCAGCCTTGAACTCCTTGAACACAACTCTATTCTTGTGCGTTCACTGGTCGTAAGACTACTTTATGTGCGTTCATTTTATGAGGCAATCAATTCAATTGGCTTGGGTGACAGTGAGGCTACTCTCTCTCTTTCTCTCTCTCTCTCTCTCTCTCTCTCTCTCTCTCTCTCTCTCTGTCTCTCTCTCTCTCTCTCTCTCTCTCTCTCTCTCTCTCTCTCTCTCTCTCTCTCTCTCTCTCTCTCTCTCTCTCATCCTCTCTCGCTCTCTCCCTCTCTCTCTTTCTCTCTCTCTCTCTCTCACTCTCTCTCTCTCGCCCTCTCTCGCTCTCTCTCTCCCTCTCTCCCTCTCTCATCCTCCATCTTCTCTCTCTCTCTCTCTCTCTCTCTCTCTCTCTCTCTCTCTCTCTCTCTCTCTCTCTCTCTCTCCTCTCTCCCTCTACACCTCGTCCTCTTCCTCTTTCTTTCACTCTCTCCAATTGAAGAACACTTTTGAATGATTTGTTGGTCATCTTTTCCTCAAGATTATATCTCCTTATCAGTCATCTATGTGTTGCAAGGTAGTAAGTTACGACTACTGCTTAGTAGTATTAGCTCTGCACACAATTGGACAGAGAGCACAATTGTGGCTGCTGTGTGTCCCATTCACTTACACTTTGTTAGGGTTAATATGTTTAGTAAATAATCAGATCGCTTAATGGTAAATGTCTCTGTGTCTGTGTGTTCGTGGTGAAGTGCTCAACAGTGCTCAGTACCAGTTCAACCACCCCCGAACTTAGCACGAAGGCCAGTCAGGCCGAATAGAACTATAATTCTATGCATCTAGTTAGCTAACTTTAGTCGAGCAATTGCGCAATCACCGTGGTGATTAGAATGGCCCATTATGAATGTACGTGGCCTTGTAGGAGTATCGCACTGAGACGGATTTTAAGTTTGTGCTCTGCTTCTCTCCCTATCCTTCCATCCTTTCTGTGTGTGTGTGTGTGTGTGTGTGTGTGTGTGTGTGTGTGTGTGTGTGTGTGTGTGTGTGTGTGTGTGTGTGTGTGTGTGTGTGTGTGTGTGTGTGTGTGTGTGTGTGTGTGTGTGTGTGTGTGTGTGTGTGTGTGTGTGTGTGTGTGTGTGTGTGTGTGTGTGTGTGTGTGTGTGTGTGTGTGTGTGTGTGTGTGTGTGTGCGTTTGTGTGTGCACGGTGCGACAACCGTGGCCTTCCACCTCTACAAAGGCCGAAAAGTACGAATCTTTGAGATATGATGCTGGACAGAGAGAGAGAGAGAGAGAGAGAGAGAGAGAGAGAGATGAGGGTGGTGTGGTGTGCACCGTGCGCGCACAGTGTCACACACACACACACGGCCATAGCACACCAATTGCGCCATCATACCAGTGGTAATGCGCTTGCGTTGTACGATATTCTCACAATGTAGAACCGATCGCCTGCTTGCCCGTCGTCGACTGGCCGCAGTCGTCATTTGAGTTGCTGACTGGCTTGGGAGAGGACCTCAACACGACGCACACGACACAGAGGAAAGCAACACACCGACGACGACGACTACACTACACCGACTACACTCGGCGGACTACTTTCTTCTCTCGTCACTGTTCGGCATTGAGTAGCGCGCTCACCGGTCGTCACCGTCGTCACCGGCAGTGTATTCATCTCTACGGCTTCTGCCGAGTAGTACCCAGTGCCAAGTGGTTTTGCCCTAAAGTTCAGTTCATCTTATTCACTAACCCGACGATCTGCACCAGAGAAGGCAAACGACACATCATCGGCCAGGCCACATATTCATTGCATTGACTTGTCGTCTTGTCCTATGCCCGACACTCGCCACTCTACTCTGTCCTCCCTCCAACAAGAAGATCCACACTCAGTTACACCAAACTGTTCATCCTTTGTCTGACAACGTAGCCCGTGCCGACTTGTCGTCTCGCCAAGTGCCGATCGCTCGCCACTTCAACTAATCCCTCAAGCCGGTAGACCCACACTCAGTGAGTTCAAAGTGTTCATCTGTTTCAACGTTGTCCTTGCCGATCTTGTCGTAACGTTCTGTTCTGTTCAACACACGCCACTCTACTCTGTTCAGTTAGCCCGAGCACACCACTCGACTGTGTCCAACTAGTTCGTTGATCAGCACTAGAGGAGTTAGCTAAGTGAGGCAAACACAACACATCATCTGTCTGGCTGCGTCATCATCGAGAACATTGTGCCGAACACTCCTATCAGTCCTTCTAACCAGAAGATCCACTCACTCACTGTTCGTTGTTTGTCTGTCCACTTGCTGTCCAGTCTTGCCGAATCGATCGTCGACTGTGCCGTGACGAGTTCGGTGCCGAACTTACTGGTTCGTTCCCACATCTTCTACTCAATCCCACGATAAGCCTCTTTTCGGTAAGTGACACATATTCTGACTAACACATCATCAAATGTCTCTATTTTGTAGTGCCTGTGGTTGTGTCAGTGTTACTCTCGCCGTACCAACCAACCAACCAACCAACCAGCACCACCGCCGCCGTTCACAACACAATCACAAGTGTTGTATGCCTTCGGCCGAGCCACCATCACATAGCTACTAACCGTGAATCACAACTGTGTCCAAATCACCAAGAGCTTCTTCTCAAAGGTATGTGAGAATGAATGAGTGTGCTTGACTTTTGCTTTGCTTTGCTTTGAGTGAGTGAGGGAGAGAGACAGAGAGAGAGAGAGAGAGAGACAGAGAGAGACAGAGAGAGAGAGAGAGAGAGAGAGAGAGAGAGAGAGAGAGAGAGAGAGAGAGAGAGAGAGAGAGAGAGAGAGAGAGAGAGAGAGAGGGAGAGAGAGAGAGAGAGAGAGAGAGAGAGAGAGAGAGAGAGAGAGAGGGGGGAGAGAGCGAGAGAGAGAGAGAGCGAGAGAGGGAGGGAGAGAGAGAGAGAGGGGGGAGAGGGGGGAGAGAGAGAGAGAGAGAGAGAGAGAGAGAGAGAGAGAGAGAGAGAGAGAGAGAGAGAGAGAGAGAGAGAGAGAGAGAGAGAGAGAGAGAGAGAGGGGAGAGAGGGAGAGAGGGAGAGAGAGAGAGAGAGAGAGAGAGAGAGAGAGAGGGAGAGAGTGGGGGAAGGGATAGAGAGAGAGAGAGAGAGGGAGAGAGAGAGAGAGAGATAGAGAGAGAGAGAGAGAGAGAGAGAGAGAGAGAGAGAGAGAGAGAGAGAGAGAGAGAGAGAGAGAGACAGAGAGAGAGAGAGAGAGAGAGAGAGAGAGGGGAGAGAGAGAGAGAGAGAGAGGGAGAGAGAGAGAGAGAGAGAGAGAGAGAGAGAGAGAGAGAGAGAGAGAGAGAGAGAGAGAGAGAGAGAGAGAGAGAGATCGACTTACAGGTGACGCTTACGTTTGATGGAACATTCGGTCAACCAGTGTAGTGCCAATCAAAAGTTGCCTTGTATGTTATAGTCGCACCCGATTTGATTATCTGTGTTCATTTCTTTATTAACTCGATCACTTTTCCCAATATAGATCTTCTGAGGACTTTCACTTAGATTGCCCATTTGCGAGCAAGTACATTCGCCACGATGAAACCAGTAAATTTAGTTGTCTCTCCAAGGGGAACCGAGTTCGGCAGGCGGCAGCACAAATCACGAAAATGTCGCTGATAATGATGATTCTGATTGTCAGTTCCTTTTTGAGGTAGATAACTCGATCACCAATCTTGGTAGAGTCATCAAGAAGAGAAGACACAAACGACACCGAACTGTAGCTCATCAGGCTGGCCAACAGCAAGCAGAAGTCATCATTGTACCGCAAGCTGAGGCTAGAGTGGTTGCCGGGCCAAGCGGTGTCCGCTGTGTCCCACGTCGGATTGTGGCCAATATGGTTGACGCTCAGGTGCAAACTGATTTACCTGTGCAAGTTGCTGATGCACAGGTGCAAGCCAACTTGGCTCCGCCAACTGCAAACGTGGCCATTCAAGTTGAGAATCGAGTGCCCGAGGTGACGTGCCGCGTCTGTTTGGACACATTCTCCGATCGACTTGACTCAGATGCAGCTGGCAATCCTCAGGAGAAGCAATTCTGGGCACTGGCATGTGGCCACATCTACTGTAAGCCATGCTTGAGCCATCTTAAGAACACGTTTCCAAGAATTTGTAGCACTTGCCAAAAGGGCTTTGCTATATGCAAAGCAACTCGCCTCTTCATATGAACGAGCCAGTCAGTCAGTTCTTGGAGGGCCACTTGGTGGGAAGTCAAGCAACCTGGCACACAGAGTGTCGGTATAGAATGTTCATTGTACATCAAACCAACACAACCTGTGACACATCTAAACACACAACCAGAACAGTCGAATCATGTAGTAGAGACTGCTTATTTAATGTCTCAATCAGATCACTTTCTGCCTTTTGGTTGCAATATCACGGGCTATGGATAGCTCTCTCTCTCTCTTTCTCTTTCTCTCTCTCTCTCTCTCTCTCTCTCTCTCTCTCTCTCTCCCCTCTCTCTCTCTCTCTCTCTCTCTCTCCTTCACTCTCTCTCCTTCACTCTCTCTCCTTCACTCTCCCTCCCTTCCCTCTCCCTCTCTCTCTCCCTCTCTCTCTCTCTCTCTCCCTCTCTCTCTCTCCTTCACTCTCTCTCCTTCACTCTCCCTCCTTCACTCTCTCTCTCTCCCTCTCTCCCTCTCTCCCTCTCTCCCTCTCTCTCTCTCTCTCTCTCTCTCTCTCCCTCAGTCACCCTTTCCAATCTCTACATACTTCTCAATTCGTTCACGATACACTTTCAATCATCAATGTCTGTCAATTACCTATCAAACTCTATTTCTTAATTATTAATCTATTAATGAATCGAACAATCCACATCTAAACACAATCTCATGAACACCATATCATCTATCTGGCTGCATTGCCATTGCCGACTCGCCCACTTGTCCTATGTCGAGTACTTAGTCCCATTAGCCAGATCATCTACATCAGTGGAGGATCACTACACTACACATCATCTGTTTGGCCACTTAGCGACATTTGCCTTGTCTTGCAAGTGTGTCGCTTCACATGTGCCGAACCACTCTACCCTGTCATCTCTTACCAGATCATCTGCACCAAGAGGAAGTGCAAACGCATGTCCAATGCAAGCATACACAAGTCGACTGTCCTGTGCCGATGCCTCATCGCTCTCATTTCACTTACCACCCGTCTCTGACCAATCGGATCCCGATCTTCATCTGTTCTCAAGTGAAGACAACCTGGACACATCGTCAACATCATCAGTCTGGCCATGTCAACATTGCCGACTCGCGGTCCTGTCCAAAGCCGAGAACTCTCACCACTATCCTCTCTATCCCGTTTGTCTCATTCTCAGTCATTCGTGGTAAATTGTGTCCACAGTTTCATTGATTCTATTCTTTTAATATAAAACAATATTTTTGATAATTTAACCTAAAATGCATTAATAAACAACATTTTGTAACACACTTTTTGAGTTTTTGCTCAGTAATGTTGAACACTGTTCAAAATGAACAGGCCGACTACTTAGACATTGTACTACTCGGAGTCAAACGGCAAATGGTAGATGACTATTGAGGCACAGTCTAACTCACATACTGACCGAAAGCGATTCAGAGGCTAACTTTACTTCTCCCTTAACAGTCATCTTAGGTTCAGACCTGAACGCCATCTCACAAGACATGATGGCGCAAGTGTATGTTCTGTGTGCCTAGCATCGAAAGTGTCACTCTCTAACCGAACGTTGCCTCTGGTGTGCACACTCATTTCTGATTGTGTCTGTGCACTTTGACAAAGTTCGTGGTGGAGGCAAACGATCGTTGAATGAGAAACGTCTAGTCTGAGGTGTCTTGTCACTCTCGCTTCGTGGTAGTCGTGTTCGTCTGGTCTCTCTTACTTTTGTGGCTGCTCAAGTCTACTCTACTTTCTCTCGGATTTACGGTTCCAGACTCGTACGACTCATGGATCTCTGCTCAATGATGAACGGTATCTTGGTGCCTACGAGCAGTAGCAGCACCTCAAGCCACTTCTGTCCACTTACTGACCCATCGAACGAGGCTCCAACAACTAAGGCACCCATTTGGGCTGATCGTCTCGGTGGCCACTTCGAACAACTCAATTCGGATCGAACTTCTGCTACAAAGATGTCAACCGACGATCGCTTCGACCGAAGATTTGCTGTTCGGACCAAGAGTACCGCGGTGGTGGGCAGCTTGCGGACTGAGTCGACTGGTCGCTCTCTAACTTCACCTTCCTCTGATCGTTACCAATACCCCATCCCCCAACCACAAATCACCGGTCCAACACAGCCCGATTCACTCCTCACTGAATGGAATGGCCACAATCCCAACCTATTTCAAGTCGAGCCCAATATGTTCTACTGTAAGTCCATAAAGGTCGATAGCTCAACTGTGGTAGCCCACATTGTTGGTAAGGGCGGCAGTAAGATCCGACAACTGTCGAACAAACATCATGTATCGATCGAGGCACCACCACCAGGAACCGAACCTCTGTTTTGGCTCAGTGGACGATCAGTTAACGTGCTACAGGCAAAGTTAGAGATCGAACAGCTTTCTCGCCACTTTGTTGTACACGAACTGATGAAACAGTACAAGTCTGCTGTGATGAATCATCATGGTGAGTAGTAGTAGTGACCCAACTGTGATGAGTAATACCAATAACTCTCTCTCTCTCTCTCTCTCTCTCTCACTCTCTCTCTCTCTCTCTCTCTCTCTCTCTCTCTCTCTCTCTCTCTCTCTCTCTCTCTTTCTCTCTCTCTCTCTCTCTCTCTCTCTCTCTCTCTCTCTCTCTCTCTCTCTCTCTCTCTCTCGCTCTCTCTCTCTCTCTCTCTCTCTCTCCCTCTCTCTCTCTCTCTCTCACTCGTATAGATTCAAACATGTTCAAGGTGTACGTGCCCGCTCAGTACATTCGTTTTGTCATTGGTCGTAACGGTGATCGAATTCGGAATATGCAAGCGCGTTACAACATAATAATGGAATCTCCAAAGCAGGACCAAGGCATACCGTACTTTAAGATTTTCGGCACAGATGCGAATGTTTCCTACGTGGTGGACCGAACGGTGACTTATCTGAGAGCAAAAACTGGCACACAGTTCGACCGCATCAATTTGATGCAAACAAAAGAAGTTCACATCGTGGATGTTAGTCCACCTGGGCCTACTCACTCACTGTCTACTCATGGCACACATTCATAGGCTCATACACTCGACCAACTTCATCATAACCGTCAACAACAGTAAAAAGAGAGCAACTGTCCAAATTGTAACTAGATTTTAACACATTTTTCACCGCTTTGACTTCGACTCTCTTGTATTACCTTCACTTTTAAACGAACCTAACCAAACTTTTTTCATTCAAAGCTTTACCACAAACACACTCTGACATCTGTATATTTAGTAATAATAGTGTGAAGCTTTTGATATTAGACAAACGAACAATCGCTTTGGAACAATGATTGGTGAGAGATCGATCTCATGAGTGCTTTGGCTTTACCTTGTCTGTGTTTGGTACTTGCTTTTGGCAACATCTCAACATCGAACACTGTGATTACTCAAGTCAAAATAGTTCAACTGTACGTCACTCACTGACCGAACGCGCAGTGATGGCACGTCCACTGTGTGTGTCTGCGCGTTCACACTCAATGGTTGATTGTGTCTGTGACTTTTAGTGGTCAAGTTCGTGGTTGAGGCAAACGATCGTCGACCAAGAGCCAGTCTACGAAGTCGTGTCTTGTCACTCTCTCGCTCTCGCTTTCGCCTAGCTTGTCTCGTGTCGTACATTTGTAACCTCAACTCTACTTTGGTTCCTCTCAGACTTACTGCGTTCCAAACTCGATTGAAAATGGATTTCGGCTCGATGACAGCGAAGAGCATCAACAACACCACAAGCGAACTCTGTTCCCTCACTGGTCCATCCAACGAGGCACCACCAACTAAGGCCAACATTTGGGCAGATCGACTCGGTGGCCACTTCGAACAACTAAACTCGGCTCATACTACTGCTAATAAGATTCGAACCGACGTTCATGTAGAACGTAGCAATGATCATTGGACCAACAGTGCGGTGGACAGCTACATGCCGGGCACTTCGCGGACTGAGTCGACTGGTCGCACTCTCACTTCGTCATCAACTGGTCTGTTGAATAGCACTGGCACTACTAGCACTGATGGAAGTGGACTACTATTGCCAAACGAGTCGTCATTCATCCAACAACTGAATCGTTTTCAAAACCCAACCAACCTCAACCACCAACCACAAACAACCGATCAGCTCTCAGGCTCACGTCGTCCGAGTGCATTGAACAACGGTCTCAATCAGAATCACCAATCACATGTCGACCCGAAGGTGTTCTGCCGCGATTACATTCAGCTCGACAGTACGGACATTGTAGCCCAAATAATAGGCAAGGGAGGAATAAAGATCGCTGCTTTGTCGAAAAAGTTCAACATTCGCTTTGAAACACCACGACGTGGCCAGCCCTCGGTGATTGTGCTCAAGGGTGCACCAAGTGATGTGCTACTTGCGAAGCAGGAGATTGAGCGAATGGCTTTGCACTACAGAACACGAAAAGAAGATCAACAACACAATTCTGGTGGTCAAAAGTCTGGTGAGTAGTAACATAAATTGATGTAGTAACGCCAATCTTAATCTCTCTCTCTCTCTCTCTCTCTCTCTCTCTCTCTCTCTCTCGCTCGCCCTCTCGCTCGCTCCCTCTCTCTCTCTCTCTCTCTCTCTCTCTCCTCTCTCTCTCTCCCTCTCCCTCTCTCTCTCTCTCTCTCTCTCTCTCTCTCTCTCTCTCTCACTCTCTCTCTCTCTCTCTCTCTCTCTCTCTCTCTCTCCCTCTCTCCCTCTCTCTCTCTTTCCCTCCCTCCCTCTCTCTCTCCCTCCCTCTCTTTCTCTCCCTCGCTCTCTTTCTCTCCCTCTCCCTCCCTCTCTTTCTCTCTCTCTCTCTCTCTCTCTCTCCCTCTCTCTCTCTCTCTCTCTCTCTCTCTCTCTCTCTCTCTCTCTCTCTCTCTCTCTCTCTCTCTCTCTCTCTCACTGTCTCTCTCTCTCTCACTGTCTCTCTCGCTCGCCCTCTCTCGCCCTCTCTCTCTCTCTCTCTCTCTCTCTCTCCCTTGTCTAGACTCATACGTACTCAAGGTGTACCTGCCCACTCAGCACCATGGACTAGTGATCGGCAAGAAGGGAGCTTGCATTATAAACACTACACTAGAACACCACGTATTTGTGGAGATTCCGCGGTGCCACAACACTGAATACTTTAAGTTAACTGGTCCCGAAACGAATGTGTTCACGGTGGTCCTCAAATGGTGCACATTTTTGTGTACTAAAACAGGCCGCCAATTTGATAGAATCTATTCGAAGGAGAAAGACCAAGTGCACTTGGTCGAACGTGTCACTCCACCACCAATGGGACAACACAAGCCACTGAACAGTTTCCAAAACCCATCACACTTCAATCTTCAACCGCAAACCACCGTTCACCAGTCCGCTTCCCGTCAGACTACCCTGGACAATCGCAACCTTAGGTCTCAAGTCAACCCAGATGAGTGCTACTGCGATTCAGTGGTGGTCCGTAACGCAACAGTCGTGGGACATATTCTAGGAAAGTGCGGTATCAAGCACAAGCAACTGTCCGACAAGCATCACGTTTTGATTCAAGTTAGACCATCTGGATCGGAGTTTGTATTTTTGCTCCAGGGCGCACGAGACAACGTGCTACAGGCCAAGGAGGACATTGAGATTGAGGCTCGGCACTTTGAGTCTCACGAACAAGCCAAACAGGATAAGCTCAACAGTTTCATTCATCAAACTGGTGAGTAGTAATAACATCAACTGATGTAGTAACACCAATCTTAATGCTTTCTATCCTCTCTCTCTCTCTCTCTCTCTCTCTCTCTCTCTCTCTCTCTCTCTCCTCTCTCTCTCTCTCTCTCTCTCTCTCTCTCTCTCTCTCTCTCTCTCTCTCTCACTCTCACTCTCTATCCCTCCCTCTCTCTCCCTCTCTCATTCTCCCTTCTCTCTCTCTCGTCTAGGTTCGATTATATTTAAAGTGTTTGTGCCCGCTCAGTACCATTTCATAGTTATTGGAAAAAATGGGTTTTGGATTAACAACATTAAAAAATCCTTAAATGTATTAATCGAATCACCCAAGCTCGAACAAGACATCCCCTACTTTAAGGTCATTGGCACGGAAACGAAAGTGTTCACAATAGTCGACCGTATAGTCACTCATCTCAGTACCCGTACAAGGCGACCCTTCCATCGAATCTATTCCGAGTTGACTAGAGAAGTTAACATCGTCGAAGGCAGTCAGTCACCTGAGCCCACTCTCTCGTAGTTCACTGATGGCACCCAATGCCCACAAACTCGATCAACTTCATCATCATCAACAACATCAACGTCTCTCTCGCTTTCACCTTCGTCTTACTTTCGTTGTCTTGTGTCAATCGGCTCGACCAACTTCTGTCATATCAGTAGAAGATGTACAAGTAACAAGAACAGTAATCTTAGTGGTCAGTGTGTCCTTTAACTAATTATTCATCACGTCGATTGATCGTTCACTTGGATAAAGCCTCATTGTAAGTTAACCTAACCTAATACTGTTCACACAACAAACACTCTGTTAACATTCATTCTGTATGACTTTATTGTTCGTGTGAAATAAAGCTTTACTTTTACAAACAATCAACAATCAACCTTTGGAACAGTGATTGGTGAGAGATCAATCTCGAGTGTGATCTTTGATTTATGGCTTGTGTTGCTGTGTTTGGTCATGCTTTTGGCAATCGATACATCGAACACAGATGATGATGAATCAAGGCGAAATAGTTCAATAAGACGACTTCGTACAGTAACGAACAGTACGTCACTCTATAGTCAACTTAGGTTCAGACCTAAACGCCACCTCACAAGTGATGATGATTAGTGGTACGTCCACTGTGTGTGTGTGCACACTCATTGGTTGATTGTGTCTTTGACTTTTAGTGGCTTCGTTTGTATGAGTAGGTTATTAAGACGATCGTCGTCGACCGAGAACTTTCTAGTCTGTCTGTGTCTTCGCTCTCGCTCTCACTTTCATCTTGCCTCGTCTTGTATAGTACTTTTGTGTGCCTCAACTCAACTCTGCCTCTTTTTCTTAGACTTACCTTATCCCACGATCTTCTACTTTCGCTCGACCATGGAATTCTGCTCAATGATGCACGGTATCCTGGTGCCAACAACAAACAGCACTACCAGCAGCACTACCAGTAGCAGCGATATCACCAACTACTTTTGCCCTCTCGCTGGTCCATCCAACCAAGCCACTCAAGCCACCCAAGCAACTCGAGCCACGGTGCTGAACATGTGGACAAACCAACTCGGAGGCCACTCCGAGCAAGTCGATTTGGCTCTTACTTCTGGTAACAAGTTGCCTACTGTTGAGGATCAGTTCGGTCAATGCTCTGATGTTTGGTCCCACCGTCCCGTGATGGTGAACAACCAACAAATGGTGGGCCGCTCGATGTCTGGCTCAGCTGATCGCTCTTTCCCTTTGTCAACGTCTGGTCTGTGGACGGCCACCAAGCAGACATCTTTCATCCAGCCATCACTGATTGGCCACCAAAACGCAACGAACTTTTACCACCAATCAAACCAAACCACCGTACAGCAAGCAGCCTCCCGTCAGTCTGGTGGCCCGAACAGCCGTAACCAATCTAAGGTGAACCCGAGTGTGTTCTACTGCGAGATCGTGGCGGTGGACAGCTCAGCGGTGGTGGCTCAAATCGTAGGCAAGAACGGCATCAAAATCATGGAAGTCGCCAGCGAGTTCAACATTCTCATCAAGACGCCACCAGCTGGTTCGGTGCCTGTGTTTGTGCTGAAGGGTGCACGAGACAATGTGCTGCATGCGAAACTCGAGATTGAACGGATGTCTCGGTACTTTGTGGCGGCACAGCTCACTAAACAGCACAAGTACAACGTTCTCTTTAAGACTGGTGAGTAGTGAGCAACCCAAATCAGTAGCACTAATCTTAATATTTCCACTCACTCACTCTCTCTCTCTCTCTCTCTCTCTCTCTCTCTCTCTCTCTCTCTCTCTCTCTCTCTCTCTCTCTCTCTCTCTCTCTCTCTCTCTCTCTCTCTCTCTCTCTCTCTCTCTCTCTCTCTCTCTCTCTCACTCCCTCTCCTACTCTCTCTCTCTCTCCCTCCCTCTCTCTCTCCCTCTCTCTCTCTCACCCTCTCTCACCCTCTCTCACCCTCTCCCTCTCTCTCTCTCACCCTCTCTCTCTCTCTCTCTCTCTCTCTCACCCTCTCCCACCCTCTCTCTCTCTCTCACCCTTTCCCACCCTCCCTCCCTCTCTCTTCTACTCTCCCTCTCTCACCCTCTCTCACCCTCTACCTCTCTCTCTCTCATCCTTTCCCACCCTCCCTCTCTCTCTCTTCTACTTTCTCCTACTCTCCCTCTCTCACCCTCTCCTTCTCTCACCCTCTCCCTCTCTTTCTCTCTCACCCTCTCTCTCTCTCTCTCTCTGTCTCGCTCTCTCGCCCACTCTCTCACCCTCTCCCTCTCCCATCTAGTTTCGGATGTTTTCAAAGTATACGTGCCCGAACAGTACAACGGCATCGTGATTGGCCGAGACGGCGACTGGATTCACAATATTCAACTCGCCCATCGAGTGTTTATCGAGACACCCAAATTCAACCAGAACATCAAGTACTTCAAGTTGCTTGGCACCGAGTCCAGAGTGCGGATTGTGATCGATCGTATGCACACTCATTTGGTGGCACGAACAAAGCGTCAATTTGACCGAATCTACTCGGAGCAGACGCAAGTTGTCCATTTTGTGGACACCACTCCACCGGGACCGCTCACTCACAGTGCCGTGATGGCACACATTCAGGCGCATCGACTCGATCAGCAGCATCGATCAAAGTAAAATCAGAAGTAGGAAGAAGAAGAGGCAACCTGTAATCTTAGCTTTTAACCCCATTTTACCATCATCACTTTGTTATTAGACTCACTTGTATTATTATGATAAGCCTCATTTCTCTGTTAAGCTAACGTAACCTAACCTAATCAAACCACTGTATACACATTGACTTCTGTTTGTATATTGTACCTTTATTATCATTGATAATGTGAAATATATAAAGCTTTGCTTTTACAACAAACACAATCTTTGGGTGTACAGTCATTCAGAGAGATCGATTTCGTGTGCTTTGGCTTTAGTGGGTTTGGTCCTGCTTTTGGCATCACAACTTCGATAACAAACAAATGACATGAAGATAATGTTGAGTTGACACTTGTAATAGTCTCTATGGCACAACTGTGATGGCCAACTTGCTGTCTTGAGTGACCAAGTGGTTAGTGGTTGCACTGACCACTGCATCGTGTACCGACACGAAACACTGTTTCGTAGTGAACTTGTCAAAGAATTTGCATCTAACCAGTGTCCCGAGTACGAGCTCACTGCACGATGCCAACAGTAGTTGGATTGAGCCTAGTTTGTCCAACTCGGTAGCCATCTCCACCAGTGCTTCCACTCCTTTGCCGTCGAGATAGGTCAGTCGGCCACAGTCAAACACCACCGAGTGAATCTTCTTATCATCATCACAGTTTCCGATCTTACTCGAATCGATGTTGCTGTTCAGGTCGACCAGCTGTTCGGTTGTCTTTGTTGTTGATTCGGTTGCTTGCTCACTATTGTTATTCATACGAGCACAAATGGTGGCCAGTGTAGAGGCTTCGATTGCCTCGATTCGCCGTACAATTCGCCGGCTGAATCGTGTCTTGAACGACTCTACATTGAGGAACATCAGTGGACCGTGAAATTCGAATACAATCACGCCTGGTGCGGTGACAATTGAGTGAGGATCGAGTTTCGCTTGGGCTTTTGAAGGTTTGTGGGCACGGGCGAGGTAAATCTCAGAATGCGGTACGTTGTGCATGAGATTGAAGATTGGACTGTATAGATAGATTTGAGCATTAGAAGTTGAAATTAGCCATAATCTGCATAAACTCTCTCTCCTCTCTCTCTCTCTCTCTCTCTCTCTCTCTCTCTCTCTCTCTCTCTCTCTCTCTCGTCTAGTTTCGGATGTTTTCAAGGTATACGTGCCCGAACTGTACAACGACATCGTGAATGTTCGAGACGGCGAATGGATTCATAAGATTCACAACACTTACCGAGTAAACCGATAGATGAGCAGCGCAAAGGACAGTATCAGCCCGTACAGCAGTCCCTTGTCCACACCAAACAGTATCACACATGTGAAGGTGGAAACCCATAAAGCGCCATCCCATCTCGACAGTTTCCAGTAGTGAAACAGATCACTGAATTTACGCATAGTTCCAGTCAGGGCCACAATGATGATACACGAGAGGGCACACTAAAATGATATTTGATCATCAATCAGTTTAGTTTGACCAACACACTCACCTTTGGAAGTGTCTCAAGATATGTTGACAGAAACATGATGAACACCACGATCATGACAGACGATAGTAGTGATGCCAACTGAGTCTTACCGCCCACCTTATCCTGCACAGCCGACCGCGACAGTGAACCCGAACACGGATAACACATAAAGAAGGAGGACACAATGTTGGCAGTACCCAATGCCAGCAACTCCTGATTCGCATCCACTTGGTAACCATATTTAGCCGCAAACATCTTCTCCAACGAGTACGTGGACACGTAGATCACAAAAGCAAGTAACAGTGCACTGGTGAACAGTTGAGGCCATAGATCGAGCCGGGGCACGGTTGGAATGTTCTCAAAACCTGCAGATATTTTCGGTATGTATTCGACTTTGAAGCTTTTGTTCAGTTTAAAAGCGTACGAGAGGCCAGTGAGGACAATGATGCACACAATGTCTACTGGTAGGGCAATGGAACGGAGTCGATACTTTCGTTGAAGGAATGGCTCGAGAAGATTCTTGCACAACAGTAAAACTGTGAGCGTGAGGATGGATATGATGATGGTTGCAGGATTTGCGGTTGGAAGCCGTTTGAGGAGTCGAGCCCAGAGCTGTTTGGAAGAACAAACATTTGTTGAATCAGTTGTTGAAGATAAGATAAGATCATAACCTGGGGTGGAGGGAGGAAGAGAGAGAGAGAGAGAGAGAGAGAGAGAGAGAGAGAGAGAGAGAGAGAACCAGGGAGAGAGGGAGAGGGAGAGAGAGAGGGAGAGAGCGCGCGAAAGAGAGAGAGAGAGAGAGAGAACGAGGGAGAGAGGGAGAGGGAGAGAGAGAGAGGGAGAGGGAGAGAGAGAGAGAGAGGGAGAGAGAGAGAGAGAGAGAGAGAAAGAGAGAGAGAGAGAGAGAGAGAGAGAGAGAGAGAGAGAGAAAGAGAGAGAGAGAGAGAGAGAGAGAGAGAGAGAGAGAGAGAGAGATCAAATTACCTTGACAAGTTCAAACGGAATTGACAAATCCGTATTCCGCGGTGTAGAGTCAATACCAATCAGTGCAAACACTTGACTACTGAAGACGTGCATCGATGAGGCGACAACGAAAGAGGACACAACTGGATCCGAGAGTAGAATCGCGAGAAACCCGAGTCGAAATGAGCCGACCAAGAACTAATAATGTACAAGATAAGACAGTCATCATCATTATTAAATCAAATTCAAAATCATACCTGAAACAGCCCAATCAGCAGTGCCAGTGAGGTCAACACATCAATCGGTCTCAACTTTTGGCCACCAAACTGCAACATCTCCGTCTCCAAGTAAACTGTGCCATTACTATCCATTCCCGCGGTAACTGTACCATCGAGTGGAATCTTGAAATTATTGAGCACATCACGACAGCCCATCGAGACCACCGCAAAAGTGCCAATCGAAATCTGTCTCGAAGTGCCCATCAACGAGTAGATTATCACAGGAAAGAGTGACACATAGAGGCCATAGATTGGCTCAACACCCGCCAGCCGACCATACGCCAGGCCCTGTGGAATGTGCAGTGCTAGGATGGTGACCCCGGTGACCAGATCACTCAGTAGATTGGCACGCAGGTCATAGTTCGGCAACCAGTGAAGGATAGGGAATAGTGACTGGATGAAGCCGCAAAAGGCACGACTACTTGACTTAAAAGTGGTCTGATCGGGACAGTTGTGTCGCTTGCAGTACGAGGTCAAACGGCTTAAACGATGACCACCAGCACTCGAGATAACTACTTCATCATTTTGTGGCGATGTCAGCTGATCGGCTTGATGATCGCCTAAATGATGTGTTGAAACAGACTTTAGTACTGAATAGTAATCGTGTGCATAACAAATAGGACGATTGATTGTGATCGAATGTGATTGTACTGTTTGAGGAACTGGTTGATACTGATTGTGGTTAGTGCGGTGAACGATAACATTTGGTCGGGTCATTGGATCGGTCGTGTCAAAGTGGTCAAAAGATGGATTCTCCATGATTTGGCTTTCACAGCGGTGCAAGTCTGTCAAACACGGAAGAAGTGTCAGTGGCACGCGAGTTGGCACACGAGTCGTGTTTATATAACTTTTGATGAAAGTGATGATGGTGATGAGGATGAGGATGGTAAGGGATTTGTCCAAAAGTCTGGCGCCTTTCAGTTCTGTACAGTAAGCAATGGAATGTTTCGGACAATGTGCTCGTATGTGACAATAAGAAGAAGAAGACAGTGCATTAAGCAACAACTCAAACAAGCAAACTAAAGCGGCTAAGCCGTTAAATGTAAAGGTCGCGTGTAATGTAATGCACAAACTAAAGTTTTACAAAACAGCAAAACCAAGCGCCACTAAGCCTGCACTGATGATGACTACGATGAGGATGACCAATCCGACAACAACAGCCAAAACACTAATCACTAGTTTGATCTCATTTCCTTGTGTTGTTCATTTTATCGCAACTTTGGGTTCTCCCTCGTATTGGTTGAGTCAGTTTTACTGATTGTGGTGACACATCTCACCAGACACAAACCAACCAAAATGAACAATTCCATTCGTGTTCGTGTGTGTGCATCATTGCATCACGTGTCCACTTGCACTTGCCTGCTGCTGATAATCTAACCAGATTAATACATTGCATCATGTCATTGCGATATCATCTAAACAGTTCGTTTAATAAGTGAGCCACTACACAAAACAGTACAAAAGTTTCTGTTTCTGAATTGCAAAGTACTCTGGCTGCTAAGTAAACAACAGTCTTCTTGGGTTTTGCCCCCAGTACTGTGCACTGTAGAGTATGACTCAATATGTACGAATCATGTGTTGCCTTACTCAAGATGATGATGAACTTGAACCCAAAAAGGAAGAAGATCACGTGAATAATGTGAGTCACGTATTCGTTGTTGTTGTTGTTCATTGGATTGGGCAAAGTGATGATCCAATTTTAGTGCAATCTCTTTTGAGTGCAACCTTATCATTCATAGTCGATTGCTTATCATCATCATTTCATTATCGATTGTTGTTCGTAATTTGTAAGCTCAAACTCTTGCCAATCAAAGTGTTATCTCTTTGCTTTACTCACTTATATAACATATGTTCGAGTGAAAGTGTCGAAAGTGCACCGTTATCACTGGTTTTTCTTGGCTTATTTGGTTGTTTGTGCTAGATAAATAGGCGCGATTCGATTCGTTCAATTCAAATTTAGATATGGCTTCGGGTTTTTATCTTCGACTGTGACTGACAGCTTCTGATAGATATCATAGATTCTGTCTCTTTGGCAATTACTTTGCCAACACTCTCTGTACTACTCCATTCATTCCGAATGAAGAAAATTCCGTTTCACTTGTTGTAATCAATGTTTATGTGATTGGGCACGCGCTTGGGAAGTTTCTGTATATTGTATACATTGGATGACCCAAACATGCACTCTTTGATGATAATTTGGATCCCATTCATAGACTGTCGTTACATTTATATAGCATACATATGATATAGTAGTCGGTTATAATCATTTCGGGTAAAATGCTGAGCTCTGCACAATTTTGTATTCACTCGTACACTCGAAAACATTTCACTCATTCATTCATTCATACATAGACACAGATAAGTCGGGTTAGACTGTGTCTGGTTAGTTTTGTTGCTAAGATTAGTCGTAGTAAAGTTACTGTTTCGATATGTTGTGCAAGGTAATATATGGAACAAATGTTTTGCATGAGTAGACCAACTTACTTGGTAGTGCAATCGAACAAGTTGCGGTACTGCTGCTGCTGCTGCCGGTGAGCGATTCACTCGAAAGCGAACAAGGAGTAGAAATGGATGTGTCCATTGGTGAAGTTGGTGACTAACTGGGGGAATGAATGTGGACTGCCAAGTGAAGTCGATCACTCGATCGATGATGGTGTCTTGAGTTTGTGTGATGTGAGATTGTGTTGTATGAGAGATGTGCACGAGATGCTTTGAGGTAGTTGTGCTG
Source organism: Rhizoglyphus robini (assembly GCA_023373905.1). Classification (NCBI taxonomy): domain Eukaryota; kingdom Metazoa; phylum Arthropoda; class Arachnida; order Sarcoptiformes; family Acaridae; genus Rhizoglyphus; species Rhizoglyphus robini. Next base: position 427,066 of record JAKIJQ010000008.1, on the reverse strand, counting down.
CTGCTGCTGCTGCTGTTCGATGATGTGTGCAAGGGATGATGATGGCTGGCTCAGGGGGTGAGCACAACCCAACTGCACAGGAAAGGGTGTCTCACTGGCTTGTGAGGGACCAGATTAGATTATACATTATACATCTAGAGTTGAGTTGTATAGTTCGCAAGTTGGGCAATAGTGTGCATGCAGTGTTGATGATGAGGCTAGTCAGGCGACCAGTTTGGGGGAGTTGGGCGCGCCAGTGCCACAGATTTGAGCAAATCAATCAAACCAAATCAAACCAAATCAAACCAACAATCAGACAATTTGATCATCATCAATGTGACAGAAAAGGAAAAAACAACAAAACAAACCAGCACAACACAGCACACGCACGAAGCGTGTGTGCTGAACTAATTCGTAAGTCGCAGAGGTTTCGTGACTTTGTGCTCGTGTTGTCAGTGTCATATGTTCGAAGCAAAGCAAACCTACATATTCCGCACACAGGATTGCGCAAGCAGACTCACTCACTCAAAGCTTACACAATTAGAAGTAGTTGTAGGTTATTACAAGAATAGAAAAGGAGAATTGACTTTGCCAGTCATCATCATCATCACACAGAACACAACATAACCAAGACGAGGTATGAGTTACTGTTCGAATCGAGCAATACACCGCTCGACTATATTTAGTGGCTGATGTTTTTTCGTTTCTGTTCTTCTATCTATCTTTTTACTATCGGGTTTGTTTGTTTGTATGAGTCTGTGCGCGTTGCTTGTAATGAACATTGGATTCGAATTGGTTTTAGTTATCGGTTTAAATTTCTGACTGTTCGAGACGATTATTATTATTGTTTCAAATAGTAATACTAAGACAAAGTGTGTTTGTGTCTCCGATTGTGTATTTTGTGGAAATCCGCGAGATTTTGGGTTTTCCTCAGCTTCAGCCTTAACACCAAGAGTAGACAGTACAAACAGAGAGATAGATAGCGCGACAAGTGAAAGTGAAAGATGTGACTTCGAAAAGCGGTTTAGGTTGGATTTGGTGATGGTTGTTCACAAGTGTCTCCCTTGGTCTGTCATCACTGGACTCAATGAATGATGAATGGTCTCGACTCGTGGTGATTTGTGTTCGTTGATGGTGATTGTGTTGATGGTGGTGGTGATGATGACACTCACAACTCACACTCCAGACAGATTAAGGTCGACGCTCGAGGTGATAACTCGAGTGGTGGAGAGTGGTGAGTGTGAGCTATGCAATTCGATTCGAAATGTCAACCATCAATCTATCAATCGAATGTGTGTGCACAGACCCATTGATAAGTTATCTTGAGGGACGATGCCACCGATGCCGACACATTGCCAATACATTTTATATTGCCAGTGAAGTCGTGCACACATAGACACACTTCACATTATATTTGCAAATCTGAACACTCAACATTCCGGTGCATTCAGAGATAACCCCGTGGTGAAGACAACACTACGCACTACTTTTTGTGGTTTCCAATAAATCAAAATAGTCAATAGGCATACAATCATATAATCATCTTTAATCGCAAAGTTTAAATTACGTATTTGTCATCAAACATAATAATGATAATTGTGGTAGTGATCTACTTGATCCAAAAAAGAGACAAAAATAAAAAGGAGAGAGAGAGAGAAAGAGAGAGAGAGAGAGAGAGAGAGAGAGAGAGAGAGAGAGAGAGAGAGAGATTGGAACATACAATCAATAACAGATAGGTGGGTTTAGGTTGTGTGTTTTTGGTGAGAGTGGAGTGGAGTGGTCAGTCTGGTCAGTCGTGACACACACACAAAGTGGGACAAAGTGGAATCGATCTGTGTGGAGGTGTGAGTTTGTGGGTTTGTGCTGGAGGGATGCTGTGTATTAGTGTGCAGAGTGTTGCTTGGGAGTGTGTCTGATTCTGGTTCACATGTTCTGGTTCACAAGTTCTGGTTCACAAGTTCACATGTAGAAGTTGTTCAAACTCTTCGACAGTGCCTTTGGCTGTGTGCTCTGGTCACCGTCTGCATCTGGCGCCACAAGATGGAAACTGTCCTCGGGTCTGCTCAGCGCCGGTTTGCGCAGCGTGGCAAATCCATTTCCGTTTCCGCTTCCGTTTCGTCCACTGCCACTGGTGTTGATGTTGATGGTGTTGGTGGCCGCCTCAGTGGTCGCGGGCTTCAGTGTTCCACTGCTGTGACTGCCGAGGCTGTTGCGATTGGTGACGAGAATGCTCTTTGGAAGGGTGGACAGCTGCGAGGTGTACTGTGACTCGTTGTTGGGATTCAACGGTTGAGTTTGGACAAGCTTACTTGCACTCACACGAGATCCTGGAACGTTCCATGGCTGTTGCTCACTACTTCCACCCACATTCACGGTCGAATACTGATTCTTGAGTGCAGGCTTCTTGCGCAGTGTCGAGTAGAGGAGCGGCCGAGGCTCGGTGGCACTCGCGCCCAGTATCGACACCGACGGTGTGTCCTGTGGCACATGATAGCTATAGTGGCGATGATGACTAGCGCCCACGCCGTAGGTGCCATTGTCCAGTTGAATCGGGCCCGGCATTCCGTCGAGATCGTCCAGATCGTCGTCAAAGTCCATTATCTCAAAGGGCGTCACGGGCGTCTGTTCCTCTCGAACCTTGCGCAGGGTGGCCGCCTTTTGGTGATACAACTTGGCGGAGAGTACGGCGAGAAAGCAGACCAGGGAAGCAAACAGCGAAACAAGGAGATACAGGATGAAACGTTCCTTGTTTTCTAGGTTTGGAACAAATCGGTTATCATAAGACCATTAACATACTTGAATACTTACTTTTAATGAACCCGACCGCCGAGATCCAGTCGGACACAAAGCCAATGACCTGCATCGACGGTGGCAGTACACTGCAGTTGACGTGTGCGTTCAGTGGCTCCGTACCCGGCGAATGAGTGTGTCCAACCGAATTGACCGAGTCCATCATTGGATGAATGTTCAGTTCATTGATTTTGCTACTCTCGTTGAAGTCACCACTCTTCTCATCATTATCCAACTGATGGTGCTTGTTGGCACTGTCCTTGGTAGTAGTAGCAGTAGTGTGGATCGAGTTGCCTCGATTGGCAGTCTCTGTCTTGTCGACTAGTTTGTTACGGTTAATACTGATTGGACCAGTGTCTGCGGTCGCCAGGACACTCGGACCTCGTGTCAACTCGGGTGGACCAACAGTCGTAGTACTGGTTGTTGTTGTGCTAGTTGTGGTGGTTGTGCTGGTTGTGCTCGTACTCGTAGTCATCAAACCAATACCACCGTCCACCATTTTAGGAATGAGATTCTTCTTGGAGATGCATGTCCACACCACCTTGAGATAGTAGCGCACATTGGGCTCTGTGCCGTTACCTCGAATGCCACAGTTGGGCACACCAAAGTTGTTTGTGTGTGCGTGCAGTGTGCAAGTCTGCCGCCCATGACACCACTTCATCACGGACTCACTCGCGTAACTGGTGAAACAGTCAGACACCAGGCCATTGGTGCCATTGTGGCCGGGCAGCCGAGGCTGTGGACACTCGGGCACGTCCGCCACTGTTGCGCCAAAGAATGCCGACAGAATGGCAATTCGGTCCTCCTCGTTGCACTTCAACTTGAGATGATTGCCCTCGCAGATTATCTTGTTGATGAAGGTGTCTGTTGATTGGGGGGAAAGTTAATTAAATTAAATGAAACACAAGTCTAAAGACATCTTACTCGGTCGACACTTGAAGGCGACTTCTGCATATTTCGTGTGCTCTGGGCACGGGTCTGTCTTGATTCCCATATTCTCAGGCTTCACGGTAAGGCGACATTTATCTCTTCCTCTGCAGACATATTCGATCTTCTTCAAAAATGCATACTGCAAACGAAAAAGGAGATGTTGGATCAATTCAAATCGTACAAACAAATCCTCATTTCTTCATCTCTCTCTCTCTCGCCCTCTCTCTCTCTCTCTCTCTCTCTCTCTCTCTCTCTCTCTCTCTCTCTCTCTCTCTCTCTCTCTCTCTCTCCTTCTCCCTCTCTCTCTCTCTCTCCCTCTCGCCCTCTCTCTCTCTCTCGCCCTCTCTCTCTCTCTCTCTCTCTCTCCTTCTCCCTCTCACCCTCCTTCTCTCTCTCCCTCTCCCTCTCCCTCTCCCTCTCCCTCTCCCTCTCTCTCTCTCTCTCTCTCTCTCTCTCTCTCTCTCTCTCTCTCTATCTATCTATCTATCTATCTATCCATCCATCCATCCATCCATCCATCCATCCATCGAAGTTCACTTACTCTGAGTTCATATGCCTTTGCACAGGTTTGGTTACGAGTTGATACATTCGTTGGCAGACTAATGGCGGTTGACTTTCTGGAATTGGTGCGATTGGCTTGTCCACCAGTACTGACGAGTGCAGCCGGCACTGGTGCATCAGCCAACATCATCATCGATGATGATGGTGCATCATGATCGTCCACAAGCGACATGTGGCCGCGCTGGTTCTTGAAGAAGCTGCGACACATGAACTTTTGCGGTGTGGGCTTACCGTACTCGGCCACCACAATGTTCACCACAGTGCGGTTGTCACACTCGAGACTGATCTCCTCGTGGTCGCATGCGCTCGCCTGATATGTTCGTAGGGTACCCGTGAGAAGGGCTGCAAATGAAACACATTCATGAATTACCAATTACCGAATCATAACTTATATCACGTATACTCACGCAAGCTGTCTGTGCTGTTTGCCGTAACCGTCAAAAGATGGCATTGGCTGAGTAGAACAACAACAAAAAGAAATGCAATGGTGGCAATGGTTTGTAGATGATGAGATGATGAGGAGGAGGAGGATGGCTGTCTGGCCCGTGACTTTGTCATTGTAATGAGATGAGATGATGGAGACAGGAAAGAGCGGAATACATAAAGCATGGGAGAGACTTGACTAGAGTCGAGTGACGAGAGTTGACCACCGAGTGGTCCGAGTTGGTGGAGAGTTGACTGAGGAGAGAGGTTGATTATGCGGTGGTGGGCGTGAACAGGTTACAGCAATCGATGTCCTGGTGGTGATGACGACCGTTCAAATGTCTTCCTCGAGCAATGATGATGGCGACATTGTGCTCGGTGGTCTCGATCGTTCATTCGATAGCCGGTCACAAATCGTCGTTAGTGTAGGAGGCAATGTATGGCAAGATGGTGAAAGTGATTGCTACTCGAGCAGAATTTCAGTTTCGATGAGATATTCAATTGTGGCTTGAAAGAGTTGTTGTTGCTTTGTTTGTCAAGATGTGGCCATTGCATTATAATTCTGATCTACTGAAATAAAATGAAAAGGCAAATTGTGAGCATATTCGTTAACGAAACAAACAAAAAGAAAAGAGCGCTCAAAGCAATACACTAACATACACAATACTCAAATGCACTAATGCCATCATTCGTCATGCAACATGTGCCATCTCCAGATTGAGATTGCACCACACAACGCACATGAGCTCACATGCCCTGATGGTGTGTTGCACTTGTGTCGGTAACGCAATACAAATGCAATGCACCATAAGCACACACTTCCCGGCTGGGAAAGCTCATATTGTCGAACAATTGTCAGACGGACAATTGTCCATGAACAACTGTTTGACAATAGTTAAACTATGGTTGGACATTGTCCAATGATTGTCAACAAAACTATAGTTTAACCATTGTCAACCAGTTATAGTTTGGCAATTGCCAGTCAAACAATTGTTTACCGACAAGGTATAAACAATTGTTACATTGTTGATAGTCAAATTAAATAAATTAAATCCATATATCATTTTAATTTGAAAATCTCTTTTAAAAAGATGTTTTTACTTTCTTTACACAGAAAAACATCCATTGATGTGTTAAGTTGCGGTTAGCTCAAAATAATTGATTTTATTGTAGACTGAACAGTTTTAAAATTGAAAAATCAACTTAAGTACTTGTATGTACTGCATGTTGTGAAAGGTACTAGTAAGATCGAGGTTTCTACTCTGGTTTATGTTGCCTTCGCGTGCCTCTTCCTTCAATACCAAATACAACTAAAGTTCCTTTTGTTTCAAAGTTGAGGTTGTCTCGGAAAATTCTTAACGATACAAATATAGAATACCGTACTCTAATAAGCGCCGCGGCGCTTATTTGAACCCTTAATTTTTAGTAAAACCACGCCCACTTAGTAGAAAATACTTCATTAAAAATTGTTGTCTTAAGACAATGGTTAGACAACTGTCGAACAGTTGTTCAAAAACAATTGTCCATTGACAATGTATTGACAATTGTTAAAATGGCCCAATAACAATTGTTGGACAACCTTGTTTAACCAGGGTTTGACAATGGTTTAACAGTACTTTTTTCCGAGCTGGGTTGTTTCACTTGACCGTTGTGTTCGGTGCGTTCTCTGTGTCAGTGTCGGTGTGTTACAATCAAATTCACACAGACGGTCCTTTCCTGTGTGGAGTTCACTCACTCACATGCACATTCAACAGTAATGAGAGAGGCCCAGTGCAGTAGTCACACACAGACATACTAAGAAAGCGAAAGAACACAGAAGGACACCATCACAAGATCGTTTCACTTTCCACTTTCCGCGACCGTAAATCAATGTGTCACACGGTTGAGGATGATGATGAAGACGCGCTCGCTTGTGCTTTAATCGCTTTCTGCTTTCTGGGAAGCCGCGCACATAAAAACGATTCGTTTCGAACGTAACGTAACAAAATCGAAACCTTTGAAATAAGCGCGCACGCGGTTGCTTGCCCGTATGTTTGTTCGGGTTTTGATGTTCAATGTTCGAACGAACAATGGATCGATTCTGGTGGGCACTTTCTGGTGTGCTGGTGGTGGCTAAACTGCGAAGGTGCATGCATACACACAAACAGATACAGACAGAACAGAACACAGTTCAACCAAACACAAACAAAAATGATGATGCCTTGATGGAGTCGGTTTTAGTGTGTCTTCGTGTGTGTGCAAGTGAATGACTTGACTTGCAGTGCGTAACTGTCAGTAAAACGTAATGCAATGTTTGGTGTTGCGGCTAAACAACACAACAAGCCCACCACCAGGCCAATGGCTCTGTGATGATGATGATGGCAAGTGAAAAAGAAGAAGTCAC
>JAKIJQ010000008.1:397500-415000 GCA_023373905.1 Rhizoglyphus robini | reverse complement strand
ATGCCAATGAACGTCAATGGCACAGTGCACAGACTGTGATGAAGCTAAGTTGACTCTGGTTGGGACACAAACACATGGCCTAACATAAATAAAGAAGCATATAAGTGAGTATAACTGCAAGTTTACACTTGTTACATTCGCTGCTGTGCAAGTGAACAGCGTTTAGATTGGTCATTTCCCTGTCCATTCAGTGCACACTGTTCAGCTGTGTCCCTCGACTCTCTACACAATTCCATAACAAAGTTATTTGCATTGGCATGTTTAGTTTAACAGGCACAGTGTCTAATAGTAGAGAAACTTTCAAGTGCACCCAATGCTTGCTTGGTGGTGTTCCGCTTGGTGAAAACAAAAGGCGATAAAACGCTCAAACGTGCCAAATTTATGACCAACTGGACTCAGTGTCTTACTTTGTTAGTGATATTCTAACTAGACTTACAGTAGTAGTCAGTAGTATGACCATCAACAACATCATCGCATAATCATCATCACAGTCTTTGAATTATCATCATCATCAAAATAATTCGTAAATAAAATACAGTAGACAGTAAAATGGCACTCAATATGGTAATACATTTTATGGTTTCCTTTTTCGTCGTGTCGGTTGGCTAATTAGACACGAAGGCACATTTCGGTTTGACCTCACACATACGAACACATACACAAAGTGGAATGTGTGCATTAATTGAGCATATTGGACAAACATTGTGCACTAGGCTAATACTGTTCAGTACTGCTAATGGTGTGCACTTGGATTAGTGTGCGAGCGGCCATCGATTGATTGATTCGATTCCACTGATCCGGTGGCCTGTCATTTGCACACACACGCAAACACTGACCAATTGGCCACTCATTAGCCTCTTAGCCTTTTTGCCTTCTTTCGCTCTCTCTCTCTCTCTCTCTCTCTCTCTCTCTCTCTCTTTCTCTCTCTCTCTCTCTCTCTCTCTCTCTCTCTCTCTTTCTTTCTTCTCTCTCTCTCTCTCTCTCTCTCTCTCTATTTCGCACTCTCTCCTTGTTTGATTGCTCAATTTGCTCAATCCGATCAGATTTAGTTGCGATTTCGCAAATGGCAAGTGTGGCCCCCAACCCCGACCAGTATTTCTCTCTCTCTCTCTCTCTCTCTCTCTCTCTCTCTCTCTCTCTCTCTCTCTCTCTCTCTCTCTCTCTCTCTCTCTCTCTCTCTCTCTCTCTCTCTCTCTCTCTCTCTCTCACCACCACCATCACCGTCAGTCCGTCTGTTTGTGTCAACTGCATGTGCAGTAAGCAGTCTCAACTTGTTGGTTTATCTTTGAGCCTGATGAGTTTGAGCTCTTAGCACAACACCAACATCGTGAGTTTCATCTCATCTCATCTCTCAGATTGCTTTACAGTTTGGTTTGGCCTTTTCTGCTGCACTCTGTGCACACACACAAACATTCGGAGATTATGTCCAAATTGGTACCAGATGTGTTTGTGTGTCTCTCTCTCTCTCTCTCTCTCTCTCTCTCTCTCTCTCTCTCTCTCTCTCTCTCTCTCTCTCTCCATCAGTGTAATTTGACACACCATACGGACTATTCTCAGTCCATACAAAGTCTCGCGGCTGTAAATTGCAAGTTTGCACACATACACAGTCAGACAGACAGACACAGATTCTATTCTAAATATACACAAAAGAGAGTATGGTCAAGTATGGCCTTGGAGAAATAGAGAGAGAGAGAGAGAGAGAGAGAGAGAGAGAGAGAGAGAGAGAGAGAGAGAGAGAGAGAGAGAGAGGGAGCGAGAGGGAGAGAGAGAGAGAGAGAGAGAGAGAGAGAGAGAGAGAGAGAGAGAGAGAGAGAGAGTGGACAGAGAGTGTGAGCGAAATGGACCAAGTGCGACATCGACATTTGTCTATCTTCACTTTTTTACACGTTATTTGTTAGTGTGTTCTGTGTCTATGTCTGCAATCGTTTGTCTTGTCATACATAAACAGACTGTCCCACTAGCCCAGATCATGATACTGAATTACACTGACACTTGCACAAATTGACTTGCACTTGCACCACAAAGCACAGACAGACAGATCACTGACTGATCAGATGACTTCTGTTGCACGCAGACTTGCACAGTTGCCACGGACCATTTCACTTGTGAGGAGCTCAGTGCACATCCTCAACTCTCACTCACTGTCAAAGGTCAAGCTCTGTATTCAGAGTGAATCAGTAGTAGCAGTCAGTGTGGGGTAGAACGTAGTTAATGTTTTGCACATTTCGAAATTCTCCGAAACCATCAAACAAGTCGTTGGTCTTTGGTTGATTTGTTAGTCCATTCGAAGTCAATTCGAGTTGTTCTGTTGTTTATTAATAGAACTTTGGGTGCTAATGCACAGTAGTGATGCTGGTGGGCAGCAATTAGTGATGCTCGTAAAGAAGTCAATTGCAGTACAAACACGAGCTTACACACTAAACACAGAAGGAAACGATGGCACGAGAGTGATTCGATTGGAAGCAGAAGCCCCTGCACGAATTGGTCAGTACAGTCTGCCCAACTTGTTTGTTTGTTCGTTTAATGTGCACAAGAGTTCCACAAGTTTGGCTACTTTCTGTTTAGATTAGTGTGGGGCACAAGCAGGCACACAAGAAGACACATAAAGCAAGCAAGCAAACAAAAAAAGAGCAGATTTAATTTCGAATGTGTCCGACCAAACAGAAGTCGAACAACACAATCTGCCCTTTCGAATGTGGATGGTGTCTGGGATGAGGCGCCATTTGGTTTACTACTTTGGTGTTCTTACTTTTCTTGGTCTTACTTTCTTGGTCACTTCTCGCGGGACTAATTTGTCAGTTTGCATTCACGGTCGTGGTGGTCCGTCTGTCTGTTTGGTGTGTTTGTGTGCACACTATTTCATATATTGTTTTGCTTTGTTATTGTACTCGGTGGTTTGGAAGAAGAAGACAATGCAGATTGTGCATTCGTTTTTGGTTGTGTTTCGATTGTTTGTTTGTCTTTGCATGGCCACTCTTTCTATCCCTCTTCCTATTATCATCTATTATTTATGCCTATGAGCAAAAGGATATATTTGTTCACAAAATGAGATTATTCCATGTAAAGTTCTGTATGAAGAGAAGAAGATGATGAGCAAAAAAAAAGGTGGAATGAAATGGTTGCATTATGCAATGAATTGGACACATATTACCACCACTTGGACAGACTTCACTCACTGCACACACACACACACACGGACCAGTCCGTCAGTCTAGGTTTTCGGACGCGCTCTCCGTCCCCGTCCCCGTTTCGGTGCATATTAGTAACAGTGGTACACTGTTGAATTATTTATTATTTGTGTGAGCGTAGCCTAGTGTAAGTCAATATACGAGACTACGAATTAACCGATTCCTGATTGTGAGTGAACAGTGCACTGTGACTGTGACTTTGTATCTGCCGACCAGTGCCCATCACCGCATCATAATCACACAGTTGAACACACAACTCAGGTGGTCCACTCTTTTTGGTTTTAGTGCATGTGACGGTCATATCCCATCCCACTCACCCACTCTCGGTATTCTCGACATTCTTCTCAATGGCACACACACAAGTCACTGTTTGTTGACATTGGAGTGATTCAATTCGATCAGGAGTGAGTGGATGAATGAATAAAAGAGAGCCAGAGAGAGAGAGAGAGAGAGAGAGAGAGAGAGAGAGAAAGAGAGGGAGAGAGTGAGAGAGAGAGAGGGAGAGAGAGAGAGTGAGAGAGAGAGAGAGAGAGAGGGGAGAGAGAGAGAGAGAGAGAGAGAGAGAGAGAGAGAGAGAGAGGGAGAGAGAGTGAGGAGAGCGAGAGAGGGAGAGAGAGAGAGAGTGAGAGCGAGAGAGAGACATAGAGAGAGAGAGAGAGAGAGAGAGAGAGAGAGAGGGAGAGAGAGAGAGAGAGAGAGAGAGAGAGAGAGAGAGAGAGAGAGAGAGAGAGAGAGAGAGAGAGAGAGAGAGAGAGAGAGAGAGAGAGAGAGAGAGAGAGAGAGAGAGAGAAGAGAGAGAGAGAGAGAGAGAGAGAGAGAGAGAGAGAGAGAGAGAGAGAGAGAGAGAGAGAGCACATCACTCAACACTCGCACAAATCAAAGATGAGATGAAGCAATCAGAACGGACATCTCGTTAGTGTGAGTGACTACTCGTGTTTGCCACAAGGAGTGAGTGAGTAAAGAAAAGCAGAGACATAGCCAGAGACATACACGCACGCACAAGTCGGCACAAAGCTTATTTGCATACCAATCAATCAGAGCCGATTGCAATCGGGGTCTATTCCTCTCTTTCTCTTTACGGCAAACAGCACAAACACACACATAAAGGAATGCAAATACATCAAAACTCTACATCACCGCTGGCTTATTGCTTAGTCTGTACGGGCCAGGAGTGAGCCACTGAATGGAACAGTTCACACTCAATTCACTCAATTGGCCAAGCGCGTGGTTTAGACTCACTCTGCACAACACAACACATTCACTTCAATTGGGCAATGGCCCATTGGACACACGCACTTAACACATTCGAACCACTTGGCACTTCACTATTAGCCACTTTCAAAACAAATACAAGACTTGATTAGTTAGTACTGAAACTTATTATGACCAAAGTCTGTGTGTTGTGTGCAGAACCAAAACAAATCGATTTGGTTTGGTTCGTGTTTGTGTTTGTGCTTTTGTGTTTGTGTACGATCAAATTGAGCAATCACTTTTGGTCACATTTGTGACACACCAAAACAATTTGGACAAACCAAATGAGGTAGACACACGCATCCATCTGGATACAAAAGTTTAACCGTAAGTACTCGCGTTCACTCGGGTGGATGTCTAGTTGATTTTTAGTGAATTTGAGGGCAATCTACCTGATTTTGGTCGTATTGGTCGTGTCCAAGTTGGTCGCGCTCAATCAACTTGCCCAACTTAGCACTGCATAGTTCACTTTGACACTGGTTCTGGTTTGCGTCATCGAGAGAGTTCCCATCACCCCATCAGGTAGGTAGAGCGGTAAATGCTCGGTGCACTGTCTGTTTTGTGTTGTTGTTGTTTGTCCTGCATTACCAAACCAAACCGAACTCATTTGCCCATCACCCCATTAGTTGCAACTCTCTCTCTCTCTCTCTCTCTCTCTCTCTCTCTCTCTCTCCAGCTATTGCTTTTATATCTCCGGAACGGTTCCCTTCAATCCCCAAGGAGGATTTTAGCACACACACAAATACAAATTGCTTGATGCTCTTGTTTTGTTTGGCTTGTGCCAACGTTATCGAATGTTGCCTCTCTCTCTCTCTCTCTCTCTCTCTCTCTCTCTCTCTCTCTCTCTCTCTCTCTCTCTCTCTCTCTCTCTCTCTCTCTCTCTCTCTCTCTCTCTGTGTGTGTGTTTGTATGCCTCGGCTTCAATCTTCAATTCCCATCTATGAATTATCATATTTGTGTGTGTGTGTGTGTGTGTGTGTGCTCTTCTAATTGCACCCATTCGAACATTCGCGGGGGTTGTGAAGCTAATTTGCACTACTCTACGTATGTTCAAAGATGATGCACTCTCGCAACACAGATACAAAACACAGATACATTCAGTATGGAGAGAGAGAGAGAGAGAGGGAGAGAGATAGAGAGAGAGAGAGAGAGAGAGAGAGAGAGAGAGAGAGAGAGAGAGAGAGAGAGAGAGAGAGAGAAATATGAAATGATTACCGAGTGTGCGGTAATGAGTACGACAAGATGAAGACAAAATGGCACACAAATGGCGCCCTTGATATTATTCATACAGTTTGCGGGCGTTTGTTAGTTGAGCCCTGAAGCCAAACCGAGAATCGATTTGGCTTTCGTCGTGTAAATGAGATGATCAAAGTATGATTGGGCACACTGTTTTGCCTCGATTTATGGCAATTGTGCCCGCAGGGCACAGTGCAGATTATGCAACACATTCGAGTGTGCATAACTATAATCATAAATGCATGCAGACAAGCGAACATTCAACATTCATTCACTAATGCACTCAGTGTAATGACTATTAACCCTTTAGGGAGACACCCTGTGTGTGTGTGTGTATGTGCTTTAATGCACTACTAATCAAAATGTGCAACATTGTTTCAACTTGGCACAGTAAATTGATATATACAAACTTAGACACAAAAACAACAAATTGACATTTACCTCACAAAATGGAGAAAGATGAGACTTGCCAGGTGGCTGCGGTCCAAGATGCTCCTCTTCGTCCAATTAGTCCTCGACCTTCATGGCTTTATGGCTCATTTCAAGGGAATTCTGTGTAATAAAATATAGTGCATTTATTAATATTATTATATAAAAAATAAAGTAAATTCTCATTGCAACAAAAAGTATTAGATGAATGCAAACACAAAATAAAAACTTTTGTGTTTGCCGAACAGAATCACAATTTTGAATATATATACCACAATAAGTGAGTGAGTCAGTCAGTGGGTCAATCAATCAATCAAGCTTGGTGTGGAGGATCCTTTGACTTTGGCACTGTACAGAGAGGGAGAGAGAGAGAGAGAGAGAGAGAGAGAGAGAGAGACAGTGAGAGAGAGAGAGAGAGAGAGAGAGAGAGAGAGAGAGAGAGAGAGAGAGAGAGAGAGAGAGAGAGAGAGAGAGAGAGAGAGAGAGAGAGAGAGAGAGAGAGAGAGAGAGAGAGAGAGAGAGAGAAAGGGAGAGAGAGGGAGAGGGAGAGAGAGAAGAGAGAGAGAGAGAGAGAGAGAGAAGAGAGGGAGAGAGAGAGAGAGAGAGAGAGAGAGAGAGAGAGAGAGAGAGAGAGAGAGAGAGAGAGAGAGAGCAATGTTTAACATCGAACATAAAAGGTCATCATGTCTGTTTGTCAGTGATGAGCTCATTTTGTTAACTCAAAATCGAGAAATATTTCGATAATTTCGAGAACCACCTTTATAACTAAATAACTCAACAATAGATCGAACAATAACATTACAAATCAAATACAATAAAATTAGATTCGAAGAATATGCAATTGAATTGAAAGTATGTCGAGCATTTTGAAGAACTGATACAATGTTTATAATATTTGGTAAATGTGAGTGCATATGACATAATGCTTGCTTGTTACATAATGATGTTACAACGATAACGTATACAATTACATTGTATTACGAGGTGCTTCAAAATAATGCATTCTAATAATCTAAATTCAATTCTTGAACGGACAATTCTTATTTCGTTCCAACTTGTGTGTCTTCTTTTTGTGTCTTGTAGTGTAGGTATGTTTGTGTCCCGTCTGATTGTGTGTTTGACATTGATCGAGACATTACGAGAGAGGACACACATTTTGGAATACGAGAAAGATAGTCACAAACCATAAGACAGGTTGTGCGAACCAATGTAGTTGCCAAATAAGAAAACTAAGAAAGCCATCTTCTTATACATGCAAAACAACAATTTGCATAATAATGGAAACCTAAATGTGTGTGTGTGTGTGTGTTTGCATTGAAATTGTGTATTCGGTAAATACACTTTGATGTTGGAATTTGTCAGGATACTTTTACGTGAAAAGGGTCGAACCAATAATTGGGACCTTTCTAGATTGATTGGTCAACAACATTCGTTAGGTTCGACAGAATGTGTGTGTGTACCAAGCAATCACAGTAGTGTTCGATCACTAAGCCAGAACACTCAAACACTCACTCACGAGTATAGAATTGTTTCAATATATATTGTTTGATGTGTTGTCCTCTCTATTTGCTTTCACTCAGCAGAAGCGTGTTCAAGACGATTCATTCGGTAAGTTTCCACTATTTAAACGTACTCCAACAAGACACAAAATCATTTCAACACTACTACTAATACAACTGTTTCTATTGATTCGGTTTCCATTACTTTAGTATTTTTTGTCGGTTTTCAAACTTACTTTTTGTTCTTTGTTAAGTTCATTGTTCTGTTCTCTCACTATTTTATTGTGTGCCGGCATTCTCTCTCTCTCTCTCTCTCTCTCTCTCTCTCTCTCTCTCTCTCTCTCTCTCTCTCTCTCTCTCGCCCTCTCTCTCTCCCTCTCTCGCCTTCTCCCTCTCTCTCCCTCTCTCTCTCTCTCTCTCTCTCTCTCTCTCTCTCTCTCTCTCTCTCTCTCTCTCTCTCTCTCTCTCCCTCTCTCTCCCCTCTCTCTCTCTCCCCTCTCTCTCTCCCTCTCTCTCTCCCTCTCTCTCTCTCTCTCTCTCTCTCTCTCTCTCTCTCTCTCTCTCTCATGCAATTAACACTTTTTTTTTGCATTCCAATCTATATGAGAGTGAATGTGTAGTCACAAATTTGGTGACTTACTTTGAATTACATTATTCAATTATTGAATGTAGTGTTTGGTGTCTTGATTCAGTATTGCATGTTTTATGTGATTTACTTAAAAACATTCGATACATTCAATGCAAAATAAAAGAAAAAACCGAACAATGGCACCAAAATTTTAATGGAACATATAAAGAAACAATAGAACGGAAGAGTTGCACCGGCGTTCGATACAAACAAAACACGAATGTTCTACTCAAAATGTTCGTATACGAACGACTTGTTCAATGTTGAAGATGAATGAGACTTGTTTTTCAATTCCATCAAAACCATCTATTTTATGTGTTTTAATGAGTTTAATTAATTAAATGAGCCAACCAACCACAGACAATCTACCTGGTAAAATCAACCTTCCTTTTTCCATTTGCATTGTACATGAAAGTGCAGGTGTGTGCAGGTGTTTGCGCAAACACATTTCCGTTTACAACATGAATAGATCTATAGATAGGGACGGTAACAGTAACACCAACACCCAAAGCTATAATTAGATTCCATTAAGAGATAAGAGATAAGGCGTATTCGTGTGCACACAATTTAGGCTAATTAAATTGGTTAATTAATTTTGTGCCTTGTTTAAAGAAATGAAGAAGAAAGATAGCACAAAAGATGATCATTAATTGTGTCAATCAATTTGTGTGTGTTTGTGTTCATAAAGAAAGTGTGTTCACTTGTTGAGGAGTGACTTTTCGAATTGACTTTTTTCCTGAATTGAATATATTCGAGACTACTATTTGGTGTATATCAATGACCGGACTGGGTCAAGTAACTCGCAATTGGATTTGACTTTCGCTCCTCTAAACTCTGTGCACACTCTCTAATTGAATCAATTGGAATCGTTAATGAGTCTGTCTGTGTGAGAATGATCCAACTTGACACTTCACTTGCTCAAATGTCTCGGTGTCGGATGACACACTCTTTGTGTAGTCAATGGTTCGACTAGTTTCGACTGTGTGTGTGTCGGATTGAGTCAAAGGACGGACTCATCGACAGTTTGTCGGCTTCCTCTTTTTACCCACAACCAAAAAGATCGTACACACAAAAGAATCCATTGGTTAGAGGAGAGGAAATGCCGAGAGAGAGAGAGAGAGAGAGAGAGAGAGAGAGAGAGAGAGAGAGAGAGAGAGGGAGAGAGAAAGAGAGAGAGAGAGAGAGAGAGAGAGAGAAGGAGAGAGAAAGGGACTGATTGCTGTTGGCTGGTGGTACAGACCAATTTGGCTTCGTCACTTTTAATGCAACCGTACTCGTCTCCATTCCATGAAAACACACACACACACACACACACACACACACACACACACACACACACACACACACACACACACACACACACACACACACACACACACAATCGACCTTCTTTGTGTGTTGGTTGTCTGTTGGAATTTAAATTTTGCGTAGTCTTCTTGTGGCTTCTTTTTGTGTGACATTGTGTGAGATTCGAATTGAGAGAGAGAGAGAGAGACAGAGAGAGAGAGAGAGAGAGAGAGAGAGAGAGAGAGAGAGAGAGAGAGAGAGAGAGAGAGAGAGAGAGAGAGGGAGAGAGAGAGAGAGAGAGAGAGAGAGGGGGGAGAGGGAGAGAGAGAGAGAGAGAGAGAGAGAGAGAGAGAGTGAGAGAGAGAGAGAGCGCTGTGCAGTAGCAGCAGTTTGAATCGGTCCTCTTTTTAATTAGTGCCAAGCACTCCATCAACGAAGCTCGATTTGCTTCCAACTCTCATTCACTCACTAACTGACGACTCACTGACAGGAAATTGAGCACATTTTGTGTTGGTTGGTCGGTTGATGGCCTTTAAGAATTGACTCACACACTAATCAGTACACACAACCAAAGAAACCAACGTTTCATTGAGTCAAACACAACACACACAGGCACAGCTGCTTTGTGTGTCTGTGTCGTACGTTGGTTCATTGTTGCATTCACTACCAACCATAGTAATCCTTTTACAACCAAATTCGATTGTCGTCCCCTTTTCATACACAAAAAGTGTGTGCTCATAGTCGGAGGAATCCGTTTCAAAGTAGTCAAATTCTCAAACCAAGAGGCATACAGCTTTTCTCATTATTCAGCCAATAAAAAAGTAAATCTAATAACATTTTCGAATAAATCATCCAAATGCAGATGATGATCAAAAATAATGTTCGAATCAATTAGTCTGAAAACAAACACACACACACAACCTGATCATTATTGAATATGACTGCGGGTTAAAGTATTAATTAGAATATAATTTCATTATAATGGAAAACATTATAAATTTGATTAGAATGTTAATATTATTATATTATTCACTATGTCGTCTGTTCAATAAGTTTCCATTTGAATGAATCATTCAATCTGTGTTCGGCAGACTGTGTGTGCATCATCATCATACATTGTGTCAAGTAGATCATGCTGGCACGTGTCCTCTCTCTCTCTCTCTCCCTCTCTCCCGCTCTCCCTCTCTCTCTCTCTCTCCCCCTCTCCCTCTCTCCCTCTCTCCCTCTCTGTATAAGTCTGTACCTGCTTCGACTTATTAGTGCAACTTATAATAAGCGGATCTGTCAATATTTTGTGTGTGTCTGTTGAATCAGTCTGATTAAGTCCAGTCAAACCGTCAGTTTGAATCGAGTGTACATCCCGTCTCGTGTCACAATTTGTTAGTACAGTCCCTTCACAGTGTTATTATCCATTATTAATCGTTCATTAGTTGGTGTGGTCGTAGTCGTCTCCATCCATCATCCACCACCACCATCGTGCTAGTTCATTAGTTTTTAATTTGTTTCAATTATTCAGTAATAATATGGGAATTATTACTACCTTGAGGGTAATCAGAAGTGACATGTGCATGTGGGTAGTAGTAGTGCTGTCTGTAATCGTTTGCACTTGGTTGGTCAAGTTGTCCAGTGCCGGGCGCCAATTTGATCGATGTTCATTTCATTCCACCAACGTAGTCAAATACATAGAACAGACGCCCTGACGCCCAAGCTTCTGTTCATCCCTACATTACACCACCCACCCACCCAGGAAATCAGCGGAGCAGCACTAAGTGTGTCCCCTCAACTATACCCAGACCGAATTTATCATTCCGGGAGCAAATTCTCTTCTCTCTCTCTCTCTCTTCTTCTTCTCTCTCTCTCTCTCTCTCTCTCTCTCTCTCTCTCTCTCTCTCTCTCTCCATTTTCTTTTGTCTGGTTGCCTTTATTGGAACTTCCACTCTGTGTCAGTCTGTGTGTGTGTTTGTTTACAGGCTCGTGTGTTTGTCTTTTGCTTTTGCCTTTTGGAAATAAATCTAGGAAAATTTAAACTTAATAACTCAATTTAAAACGAATGTGTTGGGTGAGCTCGAATAGATGAGAGAGAGAGAGAGAGAGAGAGAGAGAGAGAGAGAGAGAGAGAGAGAGAGAGAGAGAGAGAGAGAGAGAGAGAGAGAGAGAGAGAGAGAGAGAGAGAGAGAGAGAGAGAGAGAGAGAGAGAGAGAGAGAGAGAGAGAGAACTACCGTCAGAAGGTAGACTCTGCATTTGGTTGCGGTGTGCTCTCAAGCATGTCACACATTTTGAGAGTGAGTGAATATGATGAACTGACTGCTGTTGCAGTTTGCTGAACTCACTTGCATATTCTGACTTTTGAGTTTATTATTTTGAGAAGACCAAGTGAACCAAATCGCAACCAAGTCTCCAATGTCTCCAAAAGCAAATTGGCTAATCATATACGAACGAACGGACGGACGTGGGGGGGCTTAATCGACTCTTGCTTGGGCGCATAATACACAGAACTCAATAAAGCACAAACTCTATTTATAACTAAATACTGTTGAAATATTTGTTGTGCTCTCTTTTCTAATTGAAAGTCAACTTTTCATCACAACAAATTCTAATGAGAATTGAGAACTTTACATTAAACACAACATATAGTTAGTCAGTCATATACTTGAAACAGTTAAAAGTCGGTGAGGGGGTTAGGGCCACACACACAGGAAGTTGGACCCGGAAAACGGGAATATAAACTTCTTTTGTCGTATGCCTACTGTCATTTAGTCAACAGATTTTAAAACGGAACTGACTTTTTTGTGTTGTGTTTTTTATGATTTGATTTAGAGAATCGTATAGTGAAATATAATCACTAAAGTGAGTGAGTAGTAGACTAAAGACGAAGAAGATGATGACGAAAAGAGAGGGAGAATAAAAGATTGTATGAATGTAACGATTGGTAATGAGCGCGGCTCGGAACACGAGTCCTCTATTTGGGTTACTACTTAAAAAGAGAAAACGACGAACCAAAAAACTAAGATTGCTTCATTTAGGTACGGAGATATCGATCTAGTTATAGACATGGCACAGTGCACAAACATGGAATTCGCCTAAAACCGATGCTGGTGGGAATGGTGGTGATGGCGTCCGTGTGATTTGTGTGCCTCGCAGAGAGGGAGAGAGAGAGAGAGAGAGAGAGAGAGAGAGAGGGAGAGAGAGGAAGAGAGAGAGAGAGAGAGAGAGAGAGAGGGAGAGAGAGAGAGAGAGAGAGAGAGAGAGAGAGAGAGAGAGAGGGAGAGAGAGAGGGAGAGTAATGTAGAGAGAGAGAGAGAGAGAAAGAGAGAGAGAGGGAGAGAGAGGGAGAGAGGGCGAGAGCGAGAGAGAGAGAGGGCAAGAGAGAGAGAGAGAGAGAGAGAGAGGGCGAGAGAGAGAGAGGGCGAGAGAGAGAGAGAGAGAGAGAGAGAGAGAGAGTGAGAGAGAGAGAGGAGGGAGAGAGAGAGAGAGGGAGGGAGAGAGAGAGAGGGAGAGAGAGAGAGGAGAGAGATGGAGAGAGAGAGGGAGAGTAAGGTAGAGAGAGCGAGAGAGAGGAAGAGCGAGTGATAGGGAGAGAGAGAGAGGGAGGGAGAGAGAGAGAGAGAGAGAGAGAGAGAGAGAGAGAGAGAGAGGGAGAGGAAGAGAGAGAGAAAGGGAGAGAGAGGGAGAGAGAGAGAGGGAGAGAGAGAGAGAGAGAGAGAGAGAGAGAGAGAGAGAGAGAGAGAGAGAGAGAGAGAGAGAGAGAGAGAGAGAGAGAAAGACTGTGCCAAGAGCATTCCTGTGTGGAGTGTCACATGGAGACCGTGTGAGAATGTTCGACTATTGCCCAAGTGTACCATATTGGTTGGTTAGTTGGCCCATTGAAATATGCCTCACACTTTTATTAATGATCACTAATTAATTCATTGCACTCATAAAAGGCGAGATGCCTAACTATAGACAATTGGCCTATGTGTCACTATGTGCATTGGCACTAATGTCCACACAAATTGGCACTAATTAAATGGCACACACATTCATTAATGGATGCAATACATTCGTCATACTATGCACCAAAGTGGCACCAAGCGCCCAGTGCCCAATTGCAATCACATTTGCATCTGTGTTCGCATCAATTAACACTGATTTTTACTATGTATGTGTCTAGACACATTCAAGCTAACTGAACTCTATACCAGCGATTGAATATTCAATGACACACTCAAAAGGGCAAAGACTGGTTAATTTAATTGAATATAACATAATACATACATACTCCATATGAGTGAGTGAACATAATTGGCACAATTACAACCCACCATCCACACAAAGGCCACAATGATTATGGTAATCACATTTGGTTAGTTAGGTTTGGTTCTACTTTACATTGCTTTCGAGTGGGACACAAAAAGTATGCACCAAAGTTTGTGTGCATTCACGGACGTGTCGCATCCACTTACGCAACACGCAACCCAAACCAAAAGCAGCCAGAGTTTAACCAACCAAACCGAAACCGAACCGAGAGTGTTGGGATTTGTGGTTCACCCCTCGAAAAGTATAGGGATCAGTTTTGGAGTTTGGAGTTCGTTTCGTCTGTGTGCAATTGCTCAAATTTAATTAAATCTCTCATTCTTTTGCACACATGCAAATGAACTCGAATCTCGTTTCTCTCTCTCTCTCTCTCTCTCTCTCTCTCTCTCTCTCTCTCTCTCTCTCTCTCTCTCTCTCTCTCTCACTCTCTCTCTCTCTCTCTCTCTCTCTCTCTCTCTCTCTCTCTCTCTCTCTCTCTCTCTCTCTCTCTCTCTCTCACTCTCTCTCTCTCTCTCTCTCTCTCTCTCTCTCTCTCTCTCTCTCTCTCTCTCTCTCTCTCTCTCTCTCACTCTCTCTCTCTCTCTCTCTCTCTCTCTCTCTCTCTCTCTCTCTCTCTCTCCTCTCTCTCTCTCTCTCTCTCTCTCTCTGCTCGAATAGAATGCAATTTACACAAAAGTTCACTGTTGGATAATTCTCTCGCCACTGATCATCATAACCCGAAAAACTTTCAAACAACACTAAAACAAATGCAATCATTGTGTGTTGAGATCGATTGTGCAAGTCTAGAATAGAACTCAACTCAATTTGAAGGGGGCAAAAGGGAGCAGTGAACGAAATTAATTATAATATGAATATATTGTCCAAGTTGCAACTCTCAATTTTAAAATATACGTGTTCACAGTATAGATTGATTGTCCCCAAAATTCCCTAAATTGGATTGGAGTCACAATTTGATTCAAAAATTCATATTTGCATAGTCATTTAGTCAAGAAGCCGGTACAATTTGATTATTCGAGGCACGCACTCATTTTTAACCCAAATTGGGACACAAAATCAAAATTGGCCGACTTTGTCTTTCTTTGGAGTCTGTGTTTAATGTTTAATAAATCAATTTTACAATCATTGCATTATAATGCAGAAGCCAGCCAGCCGGCCACTATTTGGTTTTGGTTGCTGCTGCATATGGGACATAATGTTCTATGCTCTCTCTCTCTCTCTCTCTCTCTCTCTCTCTCTCTCTCTCTCTCTCTCTCTCTCTTTATTCAGGTGAGTGAGCAAATAGTCTGTCTGTCGGCACGATGATAAATTCAATTAACCAACTAAATATCTACTATCTCTTGTAGACAGTTATTATAACTGTACACTAAATGGGTGCACAATTGGGTACGGTGGTGGGGGCAGGAGGGTCTGTTCATAGAAACTGACCAAT
The DNA here is from genome assembly GCA_023373905.1 of Rhizoglyphus robini. Lineage (NCBI taxonomy): Eukaryota > Metazoa > Arthropoda > Arachnida > Sarcoptiformes > Acaridae > Rhizoglyphus > Rhizoglyphus robini. The sequence continues at coordinate 399,759 of JAKIJQ010000008.1, read as the reverse complement.
CTCTGATCACAGTAATACAGAACCACAGTATAAACTGCCAATTTAAAGGAATAATTTCGATTAAATTTTATAATTGAAAACAAAATGTCACCAGACAATGTCATCTGAATACATGAATGAATGAATGAATTAATGAATGAATAGATTCCTGTGTCATGAATGATAGTGAATGAATGTTATAATGTAAAGCAGAGACATACACAAACTGACTGAAATTGGCCAAATATTGCATTATTATGAACATTCTGTTTGTACTGCAGTCACAAAGCGACAAACGAGCATCATCAATGTGTCATTGTGTATTGCATTCTGCATTCTGTTTGTGTGTGTGCATGCACTCACCCAAATGAGATACACAAGTCCCAAATTGGTCCAATTTGGCAGTGAGGTCATACTGAGAGAGAGAGAGAGAGAGAGAGAGAGAGAGAGAGAGAGAGAGAGAGAGAGAGAGAGAGTACCACAGGACAGGTTAATGGAAGGACATTTGAACATTCACAGAAATGACCGGAAATTTGAGCTCATATTTGGACTACATTTATTGTTAGTGGTTATTAGTTGTGTGTTGTGGAACATTGTCCAATTTGTGTATGTGCATCAACAATATGCAGTGCACAATAACAACAACAACAACCTACACCAGTCCAATGTGCAGCATTACAACACCCCACTAATGATTATCATCCTCATGCTCGAATTGTGCCAAATGTGCCATCGTTCTCAGGTTCTAATGTGCTGTGTGCATTCTGCATTCTCCATCTTATGCATTTTGTGTGCAATCTTATGCATTAAATGACTGCTTGGACATTGGACAAATTATGCCCAATTTGGTGTGTTTCACACAGAAAACACTTTCTAAAAGTGGACAGAAGAAGTAGAAGAAACACCAACACCAACACAACAAAACAAATACTAATAGGATTATATAATAATATTCAGAATATTCATGTAAATGTAAATGTAATGTAATAAAGAATGGACGAGTTGTGTGCGTGCGTGTATGCACAATAATGAAATGGCGCAATCATGTTCGAATGATAAAACCTGAATTGATTCTCCCCCAATAAAAGTGATGTAATATAGAAACAATAAAATAAAAAGGATTACGAAATAGTATAATAGAACATACAATGAATGCAAATCTCTTCTGGAACGAGAGGCGCAATAATTAATGGATTATGAATGAATGAATAAGCGTGAATGAATGTGCACTGTACAAGAATAGACACAATAGAATCAAGGCAATGTGATCGAAATCGAACAGTGATTTAAGTCGACACTAATTGCATTACATAATAATAGAATGAGTACTCGTGAGCCACAATTTGGGTACTGGCGAGACACATGGACACACACACACTACACCTTACTGGCACCAATTTGGTCTATGTCAATTAATGTTAATTGCAATTTGCACTTCCTAGAATGCATTTGCAGACACTCACACGACACTAATGAGCGTGCACACACACATGTTTGTTTGGTGCTTAATTGGGTGCAGTAATTAAATGGACCCGTGTCACTCGACCAAGGAGAGAGAGAGAGAGAGAGAGAGAGAGAGAGAGAGAGAGAGAGAGAGAGAGAGGGAGAGAGAGAGGGAGGGAGAGAGAGAGGAGAGAGAGAGAGGGAGGGAGGGAGAGAGAGAGAGAGAGAGAGAGAGAGAGAGAGAGAGAGAGAGAGAGAGAGAGGGAGAGAGAGAGAGAGAGAGAAAGGAGAGAGAGAGAGAGAGAGAGAGAGAGAGAGAGAGAGAGAGAGAGAGAGAGAGAGAGAGGGAGAGAGGGAGAGAGAGAGAGAGAAATGGAGAGAGAGAGAGAGAGAGAGAGAGAGAGAGAGAGATTTACGATAAGTGTTAGCCACATTATTGCCCCTTAAAGTGTCTTTCCTTCTGGTTAAAGTGTTGCCATATTTAGAACGTGTGGCCAATTTGGTGTGGGTTTTTTGTATGCTTTCGCCTTCCTCAATTCTGTGGTTCCGTGGGTCACCCCAAAAAGAGCATTATTGCCCAATGCGCCACATACAAAATGTGTTTAAGGGCACGAGTGTGTGATCGTATTTCTTAACTAAGCCCCGGAATTTGTTTCTTTTTTACCCAATTTGTCCTGTGGCACTGTGGTTTGCGTAAGTGTCTGTCTGTGTGAGTGTGATTATTGAGACGCCTGTGGTGTCGATATGATTGTGTCTGTCTGACTGTTACGCAATGCATCGGAATTAGTGATTCAGTGTGTGCCACTTTGCACTGTCTGTCTGGTAAACTGGTAAAGC
>JAKIJQ010000008.1:372500-392500 GCA_023373905.1 Rhizoglyphus robini | reverse complement strand
TCGAATCTCAAGTACGTACGCGTCTTATATCATCACGGTTAATTGCCCTACAGGGTGGCTCACTTCTGACTGTTCTGTTGGATCATTAAAGTGAAGGGTGTCATATCATGTCATGACATGGAGAGAGCATTGTCACTTGTAGCCCCCGTCAAATTGCCCCCACTCATCTGTCCTCACTCTCATCATACTACGACGAACCAAAGACAGCAGAACAGAACATGTAAATTGTTTCTCTCGATGCTATAATAAACGAAAGTTTGTTTCTGCTTGTTGAGCCGTTAAATTATGCAAGCAATTTGCAGCACGGGGCACACAAACACACAGAAGGATAGACAGAAAGACGCACACAGTGGGACGCAAAGACAATAATAACAGAAAAGATCAACTGGCGCGATAAGACAAAACAACTAAAGCCAAATATGAGCACATTCATTCACTCTTTTTGTCGGTTGAACGTCAAGTCCCACTTTGCCTTTGGATTCGCATCGCAAATTTACAACTAAATGGGGGGCAACACACAGAGATAAGGTCAGAGAAAGAATGAATGAATATATACCACAAAAAATGATATATATATACATTGTAGATTATACAACAAAAACAACACAAAAACACAAAACTGGCGGTCTTGATCTTATCAGATCGGCGGAGATTTTAGAGTTAGATTTAGAGTTTACATACATGCACAGTATTTTGAGTTTGAGTGAATGACTCTAAAAGCTCAACTAAAATTGCGCTAGCCAAGCAGAAAATTACTATTTTTGGTCGTGCGGTGCCGCTTTTTGCCTGATTGATAAGATACAAACTAAATAATGCTACTGATTGAAATGATGATGACTGATGACAGTGATTCGGTGTGAGCGAATGATGACGATGAACCAAAAATTAAAGACGTGAGAAACATGAATATTTAAAGTTGTGTCACGTGAATTGACCATTTTAAATTTGCGTTCGCTTTAAACTCGTGTGTATATGTCATATGTCAGTCATTCCCGTCATTTTAGTGTTTTCTGGTTGACATTTTCGCCTTCGTGTGCTCATCAACCTTTTTTGCATATTCGAGCATACTATTTATAGAATATCTGAGGAATGACACACCAACCAACACGATCACGGACAAGAGATGATGATGATCTGTGTGTGTGTGTGCATCGAGACATGACACGGAGAACATGCAACGGAACACAACAAACTACCAGGCATATTCTCGACATTGTGTGTGTCATACCGAAGATTGTCAACATATTTTCGTGTGAGTGTCTGTGTGTGGTATCATCATCATCATCAAAATGTGTCACACACCGATTCTGTGTATGTGGGAAAATACTTTCACTACTCAAGTGCGCAACTAATTGAATATTGCACACTTCACCATTCAATTCATATGACTGACTGACTGTGCAACACACGAAGCACGAATACGATGTTCAAGTGCATGCACTCGAAAGACGGTGCTAACTTTATTAATATGTGCTTGATTTGATTGTTGTTGTTATTAATTATGATATGAACGAGCAAGGACGTATAGCCCACTTGAGTCACTGCCATTGAGCACTTGAGGTATAGTGACTTTACGATAGGATAGAAAGAAGAGGCAATTGAACCGCCACTTGTTTGGGTTTACTGTTCACTTTTGTCCATTATTACTCTACTCTCTCTCTCTCTCTCTCTCTCTTTCGCCCTCTCTCTCTCTCTCTCTCTCTCTCTCTCTCTCTCTCTCTCTCTCTCTCTCTCTCTCTCTCTCTCTCTCTCTCTCTCTCTCTCTCTCTCTTCTTCTCTCTCTCTCTCTCTCTCTCTCTCTCTCTCTCTCTCTCTCTCTCTCTCTCTCTCTCTCTCTCTCTCTCTCTCTCTCTCTCTTTCGCCCACTCTCTCTCTCACTTTCAATCCTTCCCTCTCTCTCTCGCCCTCTCGCCCTCTCTCTCTCTCTCTCTCTCGCCCTCTCTCTCTCTCTCTCTCTCTCTCTCTCTCTCTCTCTCTCTCTCTCTCTCTCTCTCTCCCTCTCTCTCTCTTTCGCCCTCTCTCTCTCACTTTCAATCCTTCCCTCTCTCTCTCGCCCTCTCGCCCTCTCTCTCTCTCTCTCTCTCGCTCCTCTCTCTCTCTCTCTCTCTCTCTCTCTCTCTCTCTCTCTCCCTCTCTCTCTCTCTCTCTCTCTCTCTCTCTCTCTCTCTCTCTCTCTCTCTCTCTCTCTCTCTCTCTCTCTCTCTCTCTCTCTCTCTCTCTCGGCTTCAACTCTACTCTCGACTTCAACTAACTGGATAGAAAACTCATTTCATTCAGTCAAGTATGAGGACGCACTTCTCCAACCACCAAACCACCAAACCACACACAAGATTAACTGTCATCGAGATGTCTCGAGTGTGTGTGATGAGTTTTTAAATGCTTCATTCGAGTTTTGAGGTTGAGGTGCACTTGTGAGTTACGCTTGTGAATGAATGAAAAAGTCTACTACAAGAACAACATCAACCAACCAACCAACTAACTAACAACTCGTGGTCGCAATTAGTTTTGCCTGTCTTCAGCTGAGAAGAGCAACACAATCCATTAATCTCTCGTGTGTGTGTGTGTGTGTGCTGTGCAGATATTTTCGTGTTAGTGTGTGCACAAATATACAAGCACACATAGGGAGATGTTACCATACATGTTAACTAACCTAAATGGGATGGAGTTTCGAACGAACGAAAACGAACACACACACAAACCGCAATACTGATTGACACTTTTATCGGCGTGGTGACTATGAACACTGTGTCTGTATTCAGTGACTGACAGAATGAGATCACACCAACCAACCAACCAACCAGAGGGAGACAAGACATCACATTCGTGATCGGACAAGGTGTTGTAAACAAATTGTAAAACTTATGCGCCAAAAACAAAAAGTTTACACTTACCCCACAAGTGTGAGTGTGGTTGTATAGCAAGAGGTCGAGGTGCGAAAACGATCGAACTGATTTCGAAAGCGATCAAAGTTGAAAAGTTGATTAGATCGATGAGCGGCGCGCACAGGACGTGATCGAATAGTCTGAACGAAAAACGGAGAGATGGGAGATTGCGAGAGATTGGTTCGGTTGACAGGTGCAAACACCAAATGAGACCAAGACTGAGCGGGAAACGTTCGTTTGTTCAGTTATAATCAGGACCAGAATGAAATGAAAGACAAAAGTTTGGCCATACACGATATATTACAACAATTGCAAGAGCATTAGCACATTAGCACATTAACATGTTCGAGTGAGTTCGAGTGCACCAATCAGTTGGTGGTTAACTGTTGCCGGTTAACACGAACACACGAATAGCATCTCACTCACATTCACTCACTCACACACAGACACAAACAAAGCGCGCACACCGTTCGAAATCGAGTAGAGAAGAACGCGACAAGACGCGTGAACCGCTCGGCATGAGATGCTAAACATGACTGACTGAACAGACGGCTCATGTGAACTAATATGCCAAACCAAACACACACACAACACACGAGGAAGGAAGCCTCTCTCTGTGGTGGTGTGGTGTAGTGATGCGCTGTGCTGCACTGTGTGCACTCGTGTCCGTGCACTGTGTATGGAATGCTAGTGGAATGTGTGTTGACCACTTCGGACATCATGTACCAGAAAAGGGGGTGTGTGTATGCACTTGTGGCCAACTGAAAGAGGAGACACAATCTACTTTTAATTGATACTGCAATGGTTAACAAGGATTGCCTGCTTGTAATACTAATCAATCAACTCGATTGCTATATTAACAGTTTTATTGTAGCTTGTAGTCCCCCGTTATTTGGTCCCCGTTATTACTGAGATTAAAAGGGCTAATGATTAGATGGGATTGCAGGATGAGCACAAAATATGACATTGACACATTCGGTTGCCTGGCAAAATCATCCAAGCAACCCAAATAGCAAGCAATTTTGCCCAGATGAACCCAAATGACGAACTGATTCTCACGGGTTTTCGGGATAATTTTGATTTTTTATATTTAAGTTTTTTCTTTTTGTTTTTAGATTGAAAGTTAAAAGTCTAAGCCAACAGAAAGTGAAGATCACCAAACGCAAACCTGAACGAATTGAGCACACAAACCGATTAGATTTATCGGTTATCATGTGGAACGGATAGAATTTTTAGTGCTTGCTCGGCACTTTGCTGCTTTCGGGATGATGATGCTGCTGTGGAGAGGCAAATGGAAAGGTAGTTTAGGGATTGTGTGTGCCGTCGGTGTGCGCGTTAACCCGTGGGAATTGTCTCTCTACATTGAAGCTGATCTGGTCATCTCATTTCTCTCGAAACTGAACCGAAACCATTTTACTCGGCCACATGTCCCATAACGGTTTATTAATAATAACAACGAACAACAAAGGTGAGTGCACAAGTTTGTTGTTCATTATAATGAACCTTTCCCATTGTATATAAACACAAACTTAAGTGTTGACCTGGCCTCAAAGTAAAGTAAAGCCAACAAGAGAAACGACGAGATGGGTCAATCGATTATGGCTCGGTGGGCTAATGCACCACTGGACCAATGGTTGGGGTTCGGTGTGTCTGTGTTTGCTTGTTTGGTTAGTGTCGAGTTAGCCAATCGATTGTGTTGTTGATGATGATGATGCTGATGGCCAGGAATGGCAGTCGGCCGATCGAATGCATCTGAACTCGTGCATACATAGCTCACACACACACACACACACACACACACACACACACACACACACACACACACACACACACACACACACACACACACACACACACACACACACACACACACACACACACACGAGCATTATCCCCATCGATCCATTATCGTCTTATTGTATACGCGGATAAATATTTATCGACAATCGAACAGAGAGAGAGAGAGAGAGAGAGAGAGAGAGAGAGAGAGAGAGAGAGAGAGAGAACACGAAGCGCACACAAAGCGGATTGAATCTATGTCCCAGACACAGACATACAGACATACAATGTGTTCAGATTAATCACAGTTGGAATGCACTTTCGAATGGATAAAGCGTCCTTTGACTCGCTAGACAAATAGACAAACACAGACACAGACTCAGACAATAATGTCAACCAATCGGTCGGGCCAATGACCAATTGGGGCAATCAAACCATATAAAAGAAATAATGCACACAAGCTGCATTGTGCATGCATCTCAATATAATCTCGATGTGGTGTAATTGAATTGAATTGAATTTGATAATCCAATTTGCCTCCTAATTGGCAAGGCGTGCCAATGTGAGGAGAGAGGGATGCCGAACAATCAAAGCCAAACATGAACACATCGATTAGCATTTGAGGACACAGTCGCTTCATTCAGTATGGACAAATAAATCTTATTAATGTTTGTTCACATGTCCGAGTAATGTCCAACTTCTGCTGATGGTATGGTATAGTAACCTTTCCGTTTGCCCCAACCCCAACTCGTAATTGAATTTACCTGCGTCTGTGCTATTATATTGTGTTACCAATTGTGTGTGCACACCTGACAAATTAGCATCCTACCTAGTAGTATAAATAGTGGGCTCACAAAAGGATCGCGCTATCATTAGCAATTACACTTGACCTTTCACCTGTGCCCTTCATCGTATATGAGTGCACTCTACACTACTCACTCACTCGCAAATGGCACTCACATGCAAAGAAGCAGACACACCAGTGACGAGTGAGTGATTGCATGCACAGTGCCATTGGTGGTGGTCTTGTGTGCCGTTCTATATTGGACACGAGAAGATATCTGTCTTATGATGGTGAGCGAGTTGATGCTGCCTTATAAGGCAACCTAATGAGAAGAAGAAGTCATTTTTGGTCTTCTCTCTCTCTCTCTCTCTCTCTCTCTCTCTCTCTCCCTCTCTCTCTCTCTCTCTCTCTCTCTCCTTCTCTCTCTCTCTCTCTCTCTCTCTCTCTCTCTCCTCTCTCTCTCTCTCTCTCTCTCTCTCCCGACATCTCTTCCTTATCGATACATTTCTACACACACACACAAGTGAGTGCACACGTAATGGCGCCCGTTTTGTCCAAAGTTGGGCGTCATGGGAAGAAATAGTAAAAAGAGAAGAAGATGAGAAGGCTTGTTGAGATTCAATCAAACAAAGTTCGAGATCACACAGGTGGATTCATCACTTACGACTGAGTGACGACTGAGTGACACACACACACAGACAGAGTGCAAACAGATGCGAGAACACTTTGAGATTAGATCGACTTTTAATGAGATAGACAAAGAAGAACCAAAAAAGGCGGAATGATCGATTTGTTCTGCTAATTGAAGTAGAATGGTGGAGAGAGGTCAGGTGAGCTGAGGTTTGTTGGGTTACTGGTGACAGTCAAAGGCATACGAATACACTTTACAGGTAGGTTATGTCCAGATCTAGTGTGAATGTGAATGTTATTATTGGAATTGTAATTTGTTAATTATGATGTTCACTCACCACAATTTGTTTGCCCAACCTCTGTCCGGGCTGGTAGTTGCCATCACCGGGCTCGTCCTCATCATTCCACTGGGCCACCGACTCGGCTCGATCCAAATTGTGGTCAATCTTGAAGTTGTGATAAATCTTGTGTCTCTTCGAACCACGTAAATGTTCTGTTCGTATAAACATTTATTGGCATATTACCACAAATTATACACAATAGAACCCGGAACTTACCTGCTTCCCACTGGTGCTCATTTGGTATGCGCATGAATTGAAAGTTGTCCGCCGTTTTGAGATCTGAATGGGGTAGTTCGGATTCGGGATCGTCGTCTTGTTGGGACTGTTGTTGTGATTGTTGTGATTGTGATTCTGCTAAATCAGAATCAGATCCATCATCGAAGTAGTCATTGTTAGCGAAAGTTCGATGACCAACGTGTGCTGCTAGAAATCGATCACGTGATGACCAGAAAATGTCGGGCAGTGGAGTGGTGGTAGTGGCTATGGTGGTGGTTGACATACTTTCGGGTAATGATGATGCTGATGACGAACTTTTTAGGGGTACTGATGCTGAGGGTGATGGAGTGGATGGAGTTGATGAAGTAGTTGATGGTAATGACGATAATGATAGAGTCGAAGCAGCGGGACAAGGTTTACTTTCTACTACAAAGGTCACAACAAACAAAAGTGACCAGCCGATTAGAAACGAAACCGAAAACGACATTACGACATTAACGATAACATTGATCTAACACAGTGCAACACTACAACGATAAGATAACATCAGACTAACTGTGCTTTATCGCGAGTGGAGTCTACTTAGCAAATGTCAGTCAGTCAAACGAGTCCGACTGCCGCACATAAATCATCGAACCGATTGAAAGAACGACATTCACACTATCTCTCGATTAACTATCGTCACCTTCTTGTGCTCACTCGTGTGATCAATGATCGAAGTCACAGTCTCTCTCTCTCTCTCTCTCTCTCTCTCTCTCTCTCTCTCTCTCTCTCTCTCTCTCTCTCTCTCTGCTCTGCTATGCTCTTTCAATCCGGGAAGTGAAGCCAATTTGTCAATGTTTGCTTTATTGAACCTTATTTATAACGACTTTCTCACTTATTCTCGCCTTCTCATATGACACCAAAATAGTGCGCTTCATTGATTGATGAAAATGTCCGACAAACGTTATACTTTACTTTATTTGGGTTAATACAAATACACAATAATGTCTCATTTAGAACACACACACAAAAACAGACACACAACAATCGATTCGTTTGTTGTTGTACTTGATCACTTTGATCGTGTGAATCAATGTACGACACTGTCCGTTGCTCGAACTCTCGTGAGTCTTGTTAAGTTACTTGTCGCGCTTGTCTCTCTCTGTTTGTGTCTCTGTTTGTGTGTGTGTGTGCAATACTAATTTGGTTTGATCTGTTTTTTTTTATTTTGCTTAACTAACTAACTGGCTGATTGAGTGAACACATTTGGGGGAAGACTATCGATTGTGATTGTGTGTGTGTCTCACTGTTCGAGGTTCATGCGAACCTAAAAATGCTAAGTTTGTCTTAGTGTCTTTGTGTCTTTGTGTCTTTATGTTTGTTAGTACTGGTAGCGATTGATTGTGGTGTGAGTGGTTTGAGTACGAGTTCGTGTCGAGGTCCGCTCCGGTTCACGGCTACGGCTTGTGTAAATCGATGTTGGCGGTAAAGGTAGTTCGGGCTTTGGGTTGAGCGGGACTCCACTGCCACGGTACGAGGACGAGTACGTGTAGGTGGAGGTGTTCGGTGACGAGGGCGAACCGGATGAATAGGATGGAGAGGAATGCGAAACCGAATGAGAAGTTGGCGAAGATGGTGAAGAGGATCCAGTCGATGAGTAGCGATACGAAGTGGACGAGGTGGACGAGGCAGGCGAGAACTGACACGAGGACAGTGATTTGACAAAGAGGTTCTTGCTGATGTAGCAGGACTTGAGCCGTAGTTCGCATTCGTTGTTGTATGTCTCGTCGTTTGAACCTAAATACGATACAAATACGATCATCAATCAATCAACCAATCAAAAGCCACCGATTGGTCGAACACTCACCACAAACAGGCGAATAGTTTGGTTTGCAGAAGCTGAGACACTCGCACTTGGTGCCATCGCCACTGTATTTGTCCTCCACACAGATTCCATTGTTTTCGCAGTACTTCTTTTCGCATGGCACTGGAAAAGGGGTTATTCATTGAGATTATCATTGAGATCATTGAGATTGGTGGTAAAATAAGTAAACCATTCAAGACTTACAGTCAGTAACAGTGGTCAACTTGGGATAGGTGTCCGCTGCAATACCTTCAATCTTCTCCAGATTGTTCAATGTAATCTTGATCAGGCTCGAGTTGAGTCGAAAGTAGTCAGGATAGGTAATGGGCTGCAGTACAAAGATCCACGTATCGCCTCGCTTCACGTTCGAGTGGCACCACTTCGCCTCACTCGCTCCACCACCTCGAGTGCCACCAAATCCGGTGACGGTCACCCGAGTTTTGCGCAGATTTCTCGGTCCGAGAAAGACTCGTCTCACCGTAACGGACGCCATGTAGCCATCGTCGTCATTGTTGTCCTGCTTGATGTCGTCCACGAAGCCCGTGAAGATCACCCCGTTGGGCACAATGTCCGATCGGGTTGGGAACACATTGCGACACTCGAATCGAAAGCGACTCTGCACGAGAACTGGGGCGGTGGAGGTGTAGACACGACGAGTGTTGGTTGTGGTAGTCGAGTTGTAGTTGCGACTGTACTGACACTGGCCAGTGCTGAACAGTGTCACAAGAACCAAACAGACAAGGCCCGAGTGGGACATGTTTGAACACAGATGTAGTATAAGTAGTATAGATAAGTATAAAACGATAGAGACGAGATCACGACAGATTCAATTCAGATTCGAGATGCTTCGATGCTCGTCTCGAGCTGTTCACTACTGAAGTAGTGAGAACATAGAAACACGAACACACCTAGACGAGTCCGCCTAATCTGTTCGAATCACAACTCGACTGTTGGCCATTTATGGAATGTTGCACTCGATGATGGGCGATTTGTGTGTGGGCGAACGTTGAAATATTCCAAACACAGGTGAGGTCTGTCTGTGTGTGTGTGTTACTAAGAACAAACTCGTTTCGTTAAATTTCTTATTTGCATCACAAGAAAAATTGTCCAACATTTTATGTGGATGCATAACGTTCTGCATCCTAATAATAAATGGCAATTTGCACGTTCATATGTGTTGTTGTCTAATGAAATAAATAAGACACACACAGAGGCCAACTGACCGTGTCGACACCTGTCGTCAGAGAATCAAACTAAACAGTTAAGCTATTGGTAATATGCCAGAGGACTGCCTGTCTGTGCACTTTGCACAACTTGTGACACAAGTTGATCGCAATTTTGTTGTATTATATTTTATTATTCGCATCGAACACGTTTGTTACTCATATACACTGTCCTCCTGCAGTGCATGACTCGTGCTTCTGGTTATGTCTTCTGTTCTTCGTCATCGAGATCGAGTCCACCAACACCAACACACACACACAGCTCACCACCATCAAGTTGCACCGAGTTTAGTCGAGTTACTCGAGTTGTGTGTGTGTGTGTGTGTGTATTAGTAGTGCGGCGGTAGTCGTCGTCATCGTCGGGCAATCGTCACCGTCACCGTGCACTTTGGGCACCGTCAGCAGTACTTGGCATCCCTCGTCATCATCATCTTCCTCTGACTGGGCGACACCATCAATCCATTCATTTCGTTTGCCCTGTGCACTTCATCTTCTCTCTCTCTCTCTCTCTCTCTCTCTCTCTCTCTCTCTCTCTCTCTCTCTCCCTGCCAGTAGACGGTCGACTGCCAACAAACCATCGAGACACTACTGCACACTCTACACCAGTGCAACAGCACACAGCAGAACAAGCAGAAGAGTCACTCCATTTGTCTGTTTCCTTTCGGTGTCTGTGTCTGTCTGTCTGTGCATGTTGTTCACTGTTGCCTGTGCCGTCTGTGTGTGAGTGAGTGACTCTCGGTCGGCTTGTGGCTGTTGTGCACAGTGCACACACACACACAAACTGAACACACTCACATTATTGCAATTGCACCAGTTCGTGGTAGTGCCTTATCCTTTGTTGTTTTCGAGAGGATTACACGCTCGACCAGCAAGTGGGCAACTTTGCATCAGCACAAATCAAACCATCTCTTCTCGTTCTAATTGACGTTCCTGGAAAATACACCAAACCCGAACAACACAACACAACACGCGTCAGTGATAATCAAGTGGATCATCATCATCGGTGGCAACAATTTGTCTCCTTGGAGAGATCCTATCAACAGGAGTGTGTGTGCACACTCTCTGTCTGTGTTGGTGAGTAGCAGTAGTAACAGTGGCGGTGATGTATAATTGAATTGACTCTATTCTATTCACTAAAACGCTCATTAACGCCTCAGTCTCTTTGTGGCAAACGTGCTCACCGGGCGCTATTTGTTCGAGAGTTCGCTAACACGCTCGCACGCACATTCATCCAGTGGTACTTGATTGGTTCGTTGGTTTCGTGCCATCGATCAATACTCCCGGTGCAATAACATTCAATCTGGTACTCTCATTAATTGTTCTCTCTCTCTCTCTCTCTCTCTCTCTCTCTCTCTCTCTCTCCCTCTCTCTCTCCCTCTCCCTTTCCCCCTCTCTCTCTCTCTCTCTCTCTCTCTCTCCTTTCCCCCCCCTCTCTCTCTCTCTCCCTCTCTCTCTCTCTCTCTCTCTCTCTCTCTCTCTCTCTCTCTCTCTCTCTCTCCCTCTTTCTCTCTCTCTCCCTGCTTCTTTTTGTGTATGCAAGTGCATTCACATTCGATTTCGATTAGCCTTCGATCGGTTCATTCATTCATTACAATTCAATCGATCAACAGCAACCTCCAACAACTACATCTATACTGTCTATTAATAATGATAATATTCTCAACATCACTTACAGAATGAAATGTGTTGAATTTGTTTACGTAATCTAATTGAACCGCCGCCGTTCTCGACACAATTAATTGCGCGATCATCATCGTCACTTGCTGTTGTTTGTTTGTTTTGCCTACGATCGAACTCGATTGGCTATTAATAGTCGGTGCACTCGGGTGTTCCGCGTTTGATCTTCTTGTGATCTTTTCCCGCAACACACAAACACACACAAAATGTCTCACCAGACCGGAATCAAGAGCAACAATCGCCTGAAGCAGATGATGGCCGAGGCGAAGCTGAAGGGAAGCGACACTCGACTCTTCAAGGTGGTGATCAACACCGAAGAACTCGAACTGGCCAACACTGCAAGTGGACCGGTGCTCTATCCCATAAGGGACAGCTGGGAAGAGGACTTTGAGTTCTACGCTAAGAATTCGGTCTCACTGAATGAGCCGTGTTATCTGTTCTTTCGAATGGACACCACCGATGCTTCGGGTTGGTGGTCAGTGACCACTGGTCACTGCTCGGTCACGTGATTCTAATCGATCTTCCATTTTCTCTTCCCTTCTAGGCTTCAACGATTGGGCCTTCATTTTGTACTCACCCGAGTACAGCAATGTGCGCAAGAAGATGCTCTACGCCTCCACCAAGACCACCCTCAAGAATGAATTCGGCACGGGCATTGCGTACGACTACTTTGCCGACTCGGAGGATGCGCTCACACTGGCCAGCTTTAAAGGCTGGATTCAGGACAAACTGAGTCTGGCTAAAGGTGATGGGTTCGATGATGGCGATGAGGACGTGGATGCGACAGGTGGTCAGCATCAGGCCTTCTCCGCAGGCATCACTTCCAACGCTCAACTGCTCACTCCCAATGAGGACGAACGGCGCAAGGTGAAGAAGCTCGAGTTTGAAATGTCGCTCGAGAAGAACGAAAAGTAAGGGACTTTCGATTAGTTTGCGTAAGAGTCTAATGTTGCTGTTTGGTTCTCTCTCTCTCTCTCTCTCTCTCTCTCTCTCTCTCTCTCTCTCTCTCTCTCTCTCTCTCTCTCTCTCTCTCTCTCTCTCTCCCTCTCTCTCTCTCTCTCTCTCACTGTCCCTTTCTGTCTCTCTCTCTCACTGTCCCTTTCTGTCTCTCTCTCTCTCTCTCTCTCTCTCTCTCTCTCTCTCTCTCTCTCTTCACTGTCCCTTTCTGACTCTCTCTCTCACTGTCCCTTTCTGTCTCTCTCTGTCTCTCTCTCTCTCGCCCTCTCTCTCTCTCGCCCTCTCTCTCTCTCTCTCTCTCTCTCTCTCTCTCTCTCTCTCTCTCTCTCTCCCTCTCTCCCTCTCCCTCTCTCTCTCTCTCTCTCTCTCTCTCTCTCTCTCTCTCTCTCTCGCCCTCTCGCCCTCTCGCCCTCTCGCCCTCTCGCCCTCTCGCCCTCTCGCCCTCTCACTCACTGTCCCTTTCTCTCTCTCTCTCTCTCTCTCTCTCTCTCTCTCTCTCTCTCTCTCTCTCTCTCTCTCTCTCTCTCTCTCTCTCTCTCTCTCTCCCTCTCTCACTGTCCCTTTCTGTCTCTCTCTCTCTCTCTCTCTCTCTCTCTCTCACTGTCCCTTTCTGTCTCTCTCTCTCACTGTCCCTTTCTGTCTCTCTCTGTCTCTCTCTCTCTCGCCCTCTCGCCCTCTCGCCCTCTCTCTCTTTCTCTCTCTCTCTCTCTCTCTCTCTCTCTCTCTCTCTCTCTCCCTCTCTCCCTCTCCCTCTCTGTCTCTCTCTCTCTCTCTCTCTCTCTCTCTCTCTCTCTCTCTCGCCCTCTCGCCCTCTCGCCCTCTCGCCCTCTCGCCCTCTCGCCCTCTCGCCCTCTCGCCCTCTCGCCCTCTCTCTCTCTCTCTCTCTCTCTCTCTCTCTCTCTCTCTCTCTCTCTCTCTCTCTAGGAAATCGTCCCAGTTTCAGTTTCCACTCCGACCCGAGGCAATCAACGCCCTGCTCGACTTTCGTGACAACCATATCGTGTACCTAAAGCTCAAAGTGAACCTCGCCTCCGAAGAGATCCAACTGGACTCGAAGGCCACCACCAGTCAGCATCCCGTACTGGCCAACACGTTGGACGTGCACAGTGCGGACCATCAGGTCAAGCGGCTTCTGCCCGCACCAGCCCCGGACACCGACGATGGCAACATTGGCTTCCACATATTCGCCTTCACGCATCTCGATCCGGAGGGTGCCCGCGTGCAGAAGACTCTGTTCTGCTTTGTGATGCCCATCGAGAAGACCACCGTTCGGCAGCGTATTGCCTACTCTGCCTGTCTCAACTCACTCTTTGACTCGATCACAAATCGCATCAACATTGCCATTGACAAGCGAATCGAGGTGGACAGTGCCAATGAGGTCACCGTGAACTATGTTGCGGGCAAGTTGTATCCCGAGCTGGACAAGGTGAAGGCGCTTGAGTCGAACCAGACGGCCGAACAGGAGGCACTCAAGTTTACGAAGCCGCGTGGTCCGCCTGGTCGTGGTCCGAGGCGTATCATCAAGTAGAGGTTGCTGGTGTGCCAGAGGTCGTCGTCGTGTATGGTGTGACAACCTTGAAAGGTGAAAGGTCACTACTCGACTAGTGAGAGCAATCAATTGCTGTGTCCGTCCACGAGTGACCATCACCCAAAAGAGGTGTCTGTCCTGTCTCAATCTCAATCTATTCTTAATAGTATCTATTCTCAGTGTGATTTCTTATTGATCTATTCACTTATTATCTCCTTATTTTATCTAATATTATCTCAATTGTTTCTATATAATCTCAATACCCCGTTCGAACTTGTATTTCTCACTTTTCCCTATTTGTTCTCTCAACTGATGTCGTATGTAAACGAACAGATGATTTATGATTATGTTGATGATGATGGTGCACTATTATTGAATTGACACAATGCTATTATATTATGTAAAAGTTTATATATATCAAATTGAAATCTATAACGAGTGTTGTGTGTGTGTGTTGTATATATTGCATAACAAAACGATAGCGAACGGTGCTCAATTGGTTACGATGGCCTAGAGGTGGTGGATTTGCTTTTCGGGAACCGGATCATACATTACAGTACAACTTCAATCGCGATTACAATTGATCAAAAAGGTGATGAACGAATACAATCGATCCAAAGTGATGAACGAATTGTGTAGATTGGTACAGATAGATAACATAGATAACATAATAGATAATACAGCAAGTAAGTAACGATGGGGTGGACGGTTTGTTTTGTTGTTTCAGATCACGTGACGCGGCCAGATCGAGATGGCTTCATCAGTTAGTTAGTTAGTTAAGTGACTTCGGTGGTGGCGACTGTTCCGATTCGCACTTCAGCTCACACTTGTACTTGACGTAGGGCGAGTAGATGTCAAAGCCGAGTGAGATGACATTGTCAAACAGAATTCGATAGCGAAGGGGCAGTAGGGCAAAGTTGATCAGCTGCATGGGCGGCCAGATGAGCCATTCGGCGACGTAGATGTTCTCGAAGCCCTTCTCTACGAGTTCGTTCTTGACGTGCCGCCAGTGCGACCGCTCACACAGGCCCAGAGTGGTGAAGTATACTAAGGTTATAGGGAGATAGGTTGAGTAGTATCGATTCAAGCGGATTAACACTTACCGACAAGATTGATCGGACTGAAGATGACCTGATCAATGAGAATCTTCTTGGCCAGTATCATCGGGGTCCGCCGCACCCCAATGAATCGATCCAACACAATGTACCAGTAGTGAGTGGCCACTCCGGTGGTCAGGCCGGCCACGGTCATGTGACCGGTTCGCTTCAAGTTGTAACTGTCCACTTCTTTGGTGGCCGAACAGTCACCACCGGATGCAGGTTTGCCAGTTGGCTCAGCCGAGTCAGGCTTGTCCTTCTTGTCCTTCTTGAGCGACTGCATCACAATGTCATAGTTCTGCTGAATCGAATCACCAATTGCGCCCATCGAGGCGGAAATGAGTGCATTCGTGACCAGCAGATTGGTGCGGCCAAAGATGACCGAGTGGACAAAGTTGGTCACCTTGCGGGAGTGGCTCCGAAGGGCGCCGACCAGGGCGGAATTGAGGGCAGACATCGTTGACGTACAGACTTCTACAGAGAGCAGCAAACACAATTAGCAGAGATGCAGACACAACAACAACAACCAGAAAGATCTCAATTACGAGCACCAGCTTCCACCGATCACGCCACCAAAGCCATAAAAGGAACAATCTCGGCTAACTCAATGACGCCAATTGAGAGAAGGACACCGAAACACGCACACGGCAGGCAGGCAGGCAGGCACAGATCACACACACGCTCACCATGTGCGATCGACCTTTCCGTAAACTGTTCTCGCCGATTACTCGCAATGTTTCGGGGAAACTTTTCCTATTGAGGGAAATTCAACTGTGAACGTCTGTGATGGTGCTGCTTTAGATCAAATATCGATAATCCTTATCTACTGATGGCTATTGTTACTATCAGTGACCTTGCGTTCGCTCAATTGAGGTTCACGTTCGGTTTGAGCAATCATTCTACTCATTTGGTCACTGATCAGTTCACTCAAACTCCGTCCACTCAAATTGTCAACTCGAACTCGATGAGAACGTTCGTTTTTGCTTCGGCTTACTCAAAATCTTTCGTCATGGTCAACTTCAAGTTCAACTTGTGGTGTTGCCAACACAAGGCCCGTCTTTTTAGTTTGCTGTACAACCCACTCGCTTGTGGTCACCTAAACAGAAGGCACCGAACATCGTCAACTTTGCGCCAAGAAGCATCGGCATCAGTCGAACCTGAGCATCGAACTTAACCACGATCATATACTACAGCAATATGGCCTACCTCCTTCCTAGTAAGCGTGGCGCAAAGGATGCAACTGTGGATGCGGCCAACAGCAGCAGCAGCACCAACGTCGAGAGCATTTGCTTGAGCCTTCGCCTTCGAAAAGTGTTGTCCGACTGTGGCCGCTCGATGAGTATCGACATTCGAATGTTCAAAGTGCAGTTCAATGTGCACAAGAAGCTGTTCTACCTGGACGATGATGACCTGTACCTGAAGAGAAGTGACAAGTGGGCCGAGGACTATGCCGAGTACATTCGCGATCTGTACGAGCCGGGGCAGGTTTGTTACTACTTTGTACAGCTGGACAAGCCGGCCTGGTTTGAAGGTTAGTGAGACTTGAGATTGACTAAGTTTAACCTTCTCTTTACCCTTCTCACACAGACATGACACGATGGTTGATGATACTGCAACTGCCCGAATGGAATGACCAAACCCGTCCCGCTGACCACCAACTCTACACCAAGTATGGCACTCTACTCAAGTCTCACTTTGGCAATGGCATCGACTACTACTACCGGGCCGAATCGGGCCAAGAGCTAGAGATTGAGGCAGTGCTGCGCTGGATGGCTGTCCACGATGAGGATGACTACCTACTGTCGGCGAGTGCAACTCGGCTCGAGCCGGACACCAAACCATCAACCGATGATGAGTCGACCAATGATGAGTCGTCGTACAACAACAACAAATCGATCGCAGCCCTGCTCGATACGATGATTGAAGCCAAAGACGAGAATCGTCGCAAGCGACAGTTCAAGTACTGCAAGTGGTTCTACTGAGTTCAACCAAATTCGATTTTACAAGAAAAGAACGGACCACCACCACCACCACAAGTTATGGAACAAGTTAGACACCAAGTCATAATCGAATGAATTTATATTGTAAATCACAACTATATATTGTAAATTATAATCATAATAATAAATAAATCAAACTGAGAAACAGTACCAAAATCCAAAGACTAGCGTTCATCCACTGCCTGGGTAATTGAGACAGTGTGTGAACATTACAGTGGAACAAAAGAGAGTAGAGTACACAAAGAGAGAGGGAGAGAGAGAGAGAGAGAGAGAGAGAGAGAGAGAGAGAGAGAGAGAGAGAGAGAGAGAGAGAGAGAGTAAAGACAGATCTGGCATTTGGAGTACAAGGAAATAGCATTGCCTTCAAGTCGAACACATCAAGTCAAAAGGGGGAAGAGTGCAATGCATACATAGGTGTGTCGTTGTATTGTGGTACAAAAGAAGAAGAGTATGAATAAGTACAGTTTGGTGCATATAAAGAGTCAGAGAGAGAGAGAGAGAGAGAGAGAGAGAGAGAGAGAGAGAGAGCAAAGAGTTTGAAGCATAATGCGATTCTCAAACATTGAGTGAACACTAGACGGGGGTGAAGAAGTTGAGAGAGCAAAGAACAACCGAACTAAAGTGGAGTACAGACAGAGAGGGAGCGAGCGAGGGAGCGAGGGAGAGAGAGAGAGAGAGAGAGAGAGAGAGAGAGAGAGAGAGAGAGAGAGAGAGAGAGAGAGAGAGAGAGAGAGAGAGAGAGAGAGAGAGAGAGAGAGAGAGAGAGAGATTTGAGTTGGGAAGGAAAGTAGAGTAAAGTGAATGTTATGTTAAGTGGTCCAAGGTTTGGTGGCGAAAGTTTGAGAACGGGTTGAACGGGTTTGGCCATTGGTGAGCTAAATTGGACAGGCGAGTGTTGGCTGATTGATTGTAGCACCCGGGCACAGGTGTGCTCCACTGCTGGTGCACTGTTCGGATCGGCATTTTGTATTTGTTTTACTGTGATTAGGTACTTGGCAACGGAGTTGGCATGAAACCTTTCGATTTCATGTAGCCTGCAAACATAAGTCGGTTAGACATTAGGTTCGATTGTGTGCACACGCGTCACATCACTCACCAGTCATTTGATCGGGTATCTCTGCGAGCACCTCCCGCGCCAGGTCAGCCTGTGACCGAATGTACGGTCCACTTCTCGAGAGGAATTTGTTGAGTGGCACAAACTGGACAATGTCCCGCTCCGCATAGCGTCCATCCACCGACAGTCGAATGTCGTCCGAGTCGAGCTCGTCCATTGCCGCAAAGTCTGCATTGCCCACGCCCACAATGATGATCGATATCGGCAGGCCCGACGCGTCGATGATTGCATTCTTCGTTTGGTGCATGTCCGAGATGATGCCATCGGTGATGATCAGCAGTATGAAGTAGTGCTTCCCATCCTGGAACTTGGCCGCAATCTGGGCGGTGTTGTGGATGACCAGCGAAAAGTTGGTCGGCCCGTACAGGGTAACGGTGGCCAGACAGTTGCGATAGTGAGTCAAAATCTCAGAAATGCTCGAACAGTACGGATGGGTGGGATTGCCGTTCAGTGAGAACTGATGGGACACGTCACCGTTGGGCGGCAGTTTGGCACCAAACCCAAATGCGGGAAACATGCCCGCCGAGTCGTACTGCTGTATGATCTCGCCCACTGCGCGCAGTGCAATCTCGTACGGATTGGCCTTACCACCGAAAGTGTCCAAAAAGTGGAGCGAATGCGGATCCCGCGGCGGTCCATTCGAGGCGGTAAAGTCGATGGCCACCGCAAAGTGCATCTGTGTGCCCGACTTGATGTAGTCAATGAAGGTGATCTCCTCCGTGACGGTAATGTCACGCAGAATCAGGCTGCCCAGTGTTGGCTGCTGTGAAGTCGGCCCTTCTGGCAGCTTTGTCTTGGTGCCCTGTGGCTGCATCACATTCTCCAGGACTTGAGCCTTCACGGCACGGGACTGACGGCGGGAAGTTGATGATGTCGAGTGCTTGTTACCAGGAAAAGGCGAACTTGGGTGACGAGGCGCTTGTAGGCTGAACTTCTTGTTCGCATTCAACGAAATCAAATTCTGTCCCAGGGACTGTGGCCCGGTGAAGGACCGATGCTCGTCCGTGATCAGTTCACGCAGTGACGTGAAGCAGCTACCAATGAGAATGTGTTTGCCACTCGCGCGCGAATCATAACAGTCCACCTTGATGGTGCGCTCATAGTCGCCATTGCACAGAGTACGCACTCGCATGTTGATTGGCATCCAAACGGGAGTGCGCGACGATCGCACGGGCTCGCTCTTGATCACCACCGAGAAGGTGCCGTCCTCGTTTGAGCGCGAAATGACCAAAAACGGATCGGGCCGAAAGATGCCACAAAAGGCGCGCGGCAAGTCCTCTGCACCAAATTGCAGCTGCACAATTTGCTTACAGCTCGACAGCTCCTCCGTCACAATGATCACCTCACCACTGTTGCGCTTCTCGGGCATGCCAATCAGTGGCCGAACGTACTGTCGCGAGGCGAAGGACACAATCTCCGCGAGCGACGTCTCGTGATAGCCGAGAAAGTCCTTCCCGTCCGGATCGAGGTCCCACACCTCGAACCGAATCCGCTGCACAATCTCAAAGTTGTAGTCAATGATGAACTTCTTGACCCACTCGGGCGCGAGACTGTCCTGAATGGTCTCGGTGCGGCCCAGTTCGAAGAACTTCTCCTGCCACGAGTCCTTCATCAGCACCAAACAGTACGGGTCCGACTTGGAGAGGATGTCTTTGTTCAGTAGGTTGCGACACGAGACGGTCATTTCAATCTGTGAGGTGGGCATAATGGCACGGCCACCCATTTGGTTCGGTTGGTTTGTGCCAGTGGCTGCGGAGGCGGCCGCGGTCGCACCTGTTCCCACCGCACCTGGCGTTGGTGTAACGGGTGTTGGTGCACTTGGCGTAGCACCAGTCGAACCATACTTGCCATAACCCGAAAGGTCTGGATAGACGGGAGCGGGACTGTTGGTTGCGGACATTGTTACCGGTGATTGCGATTAGCGCC
>JAKIJQ010000008.1:347500-367500 GCA_023373905.1 Rhizoglyphus robini | reverse complement strand
AGAGGGAGAGAGAGAGAGAGAGAGAGAGAGAGAGAGAGAGAGAGAGAGGGAGAGGGAGAGAGAGAGAGAGAGAGAGAGAGAGGGAGAGAGAGAGAGAGAGAGAGAGAGAGAGAGAGAGAGAGGGCGAGAGGGAGAGAGAGAGAGAGAGAGAGAGAGAGAGAGAGGGCGAGAGAGAGAGAGAGAGGGCGAGAGAGAGAGAGAGAGAGAGAGGCGAGAGAGAGAGAGAGAGAGAGAGGGCGAGAGAGAGAGGGAGAGAGAGAGAGGGCGAGAGAGAGAGGGTGAGAGAGAGAGAGGGGGAGAGAGAGAGAGAGAGAGAGGGAGAGAGAGAGAGAGAGAGAGAGGGAAAGAGAGAGAGAGAGAGAGGGAGAGAGAGAGAGAGAGAGAGAGAGAGAGAGAGAGAGAGAGTGATAATGCTCAAACAAACTAACCGGATTGGTCGATTAGATCGATCGTTGTGGGGGAAGGAATGAATGAGATTGCGAGTTGCTTGTTGAGGGGTTGAGTTGATTGTGTTGATTGGCATTTGGTACTAGTATTAGTATTAGTGGAGATTTGATTGTTGTTGTTGTTGTTGTTGGCAATTGGAGAGATTGTGATTCGATTTGCGTGTCTAGGATCCAGAATTGGATTCTCGCATGACGACTCACGACTGTGATGTTACCCCACGACGAGCAATCAGCAGATTCAGCACTGGATGCTTCTTAATGTACTCCACCGCCTTCTTGTGCGTCACCATGGTGAAGTCGTAGCCATTGCACTGTAGGATCTTGTCACCGAATCGTAGGCCCGACCGTGCTGCCGGCCCTTCGGCACTGACGGCGGTCACGTAGATGCCCTACGGCAACACACGCAACGGGTTAACTCAACTCACTCAGTAACTCAAGCACACACACGCGCGCTTAGTACTTACATTATCGGTAAAGTTCTGTGGCGACTGGCGATAGTCCTGATCGATTCCACCGCCGATGCGGAATCCACATCGAAGGATTTCGCGTCCCTCCTCATCGAATGACTGTTCCTTTGTCAGTTTGATTGGAATCTAGTTGCGAAACATATCAAAGAACAACAAATAGACTCAGACTCAGTGATACACATGACACGCAATATACTCACCGAAAGGCACTCGATTGCTGTGCCCGCTTGATGCTCGAATGAAGACATTCTGTTGTTGGGTTGTTTTGTGGTGCTGCCTACTGAAATCAGGGCACCAAGTCAATTTGCGATATGTCCGAGCAGGATTGATGTAATGATGAGTCAGCTGTGGGTGAGCACTCACTTCGATGATGACCACTCTTCTTCTGCTGCACGGTCAAGTGACATTCAAGCAGTGGTTGTGTGCACTGGCTGGCTGCTGATGATGATGACGACGACGACGAGTGAGTGTGAGCCTGCAGTATTGCCTTACCCTGTGTGCAATGTTCGGCAGAGCAACACACAACACGAAAACACAACGAAAAAAGTGGCGTACGACTAAAAAGTGCAAAATTGCCCGTCTCTCGTCCCAGCACTCTCTCCTCTTTATAGTGTCGCAATCGATTGTATCGAACGGTGCTCAAGCACGTGATTGTGTAAATCGACTCAAAATCAGACAATAACTCAACTATTTAGTATCCAATCAGTGTTACACGCAACTAAAACAACCACAAGATGCAGATCTAACACATAAAAATAATTAATAATCACGACAGTACAAGATCACACGAAAATGATGATTCACCACTGCTGGGAGCATGCTCAAACGCGACACGGTTAGTGAGGAAAAGTAGACACGCACAATCGAACGGGTGACGCACGAATACTATCGATACTATTGCCCGCTAAACCACTGTTCTTCATCTCCATGTATTTGGCTTTTGGCTTTATAGGTACGGCGGCTCAGTGAACACAACTTAGGCTCAAATTCGTTTATTACCGCAATTATTATCGCACAATTGTCACCAAATGTACAGAAATACATTCGATTATGTAACAGATTGGGTGAGCACAAGTTTTACAATGTCTGTGGCCAATAAAGTGCGTCTGTGTGCACTTTATTGGTGAGCAACGGCTGCCACCAAATCAGACACAAAACGAGACAAAACAAAAACAAACTCGAGTAGTGTTTCATTATTGTTTTATTGCAACCACATTTGGTGCGTGTTTGCGTATAACAATAAGAAGAGTGTCTAGTGTGAGTCGTGTATAATTACAATCATAATTGCTCAGTAAATGGATCAATAACGATCGATCAATTGAGGATCACGGCTTTGATGATGTTAAGGGCAAATGGATTATTACTCACTCAGAAGTGTGTATGTGTGTGTATGTGTATGTTCGTGTATGTGTTAACACAAATAGACCAGATTGTGTTCCTGTGTGTGTGTGTATGTTCGTTGGCAGACAAAGAGTAGTCATACAAACTGATGACAACACATGGCCTAAACGATTAGATAATAAGACATTGACGATGATGATAATAAGGATACAACTAGTAGAGCTAACAGTTGTGTGTGTACATGTATGAGATTAGCCGCAGATGTGCGTGCTCGTGTATGTTCGTGTATGTGTGTTCCTGTGTGTATGTTGAGATGCTACTGCTGTTGCCATTACATAGATTGGTTTGTGTTGTGTTGATGGTTAAGGTTACAGTATAGCAAAGCATAATAAAAGGTATAATAATAGACCAAAACATTGGAAGTAATTGGAAGTATAAATGCAAGTAGTAATAGTGTATGGAAGCCTTTAGCTTATTGAGGTGTTCTAGTTGAGGGTCCTAGAACACATAGAGCAAGGGTTTGGTTCCGTGGTCCAGTCCAGCCAAGCCTTAGACAAACTTGACAAAGTCCTTCGCCTTTGAGTCGACCAGTGCCTGTCGAATGGAGCCATACACCTGGCTGGTCTTGAGTGCCGCGTCCACTGTCGAGAGAATTCGTTTGCCACGATAAAAGTCCGCCAGTGGTGCCGTCTGGCTGTGGTAGGCCGAGAGTCGCGTCTTCAGTGACTCGACATTATCGTCCGATCGGCGCTTCAGTGGCTCGCCCGTGATCTAATCAAATCAACACAAACAAACATAGTGTTAGTTAGGCCAGATCAGATAAGATCGTATCGATCGTTGTGTCATTGATCGGTCACTTACATCGTCCTTCATGGGCACCTTTGGTGGATTGAACTCCTCGTGATAGGTACGGCCACTTGGCTCGTGCAACAGCCGACCCGTGATCCGGCGGATCAGTAGACTGTCGTCGATCTTGAATTCAATCACCGAGTCGAGGCGAGACTTGCGCTTGTCCAGCAGTTCGTCCAACTGTAAGTAACAAATAGTAGTAAAGTGGTTAGTTTGTTATTGTCAAATTGAGAGAGAGAGAGAGAGAGAGAGAGAGAGAGAGAGAGAGAGAGAGAGAGAGAGAGAGAGAGAGAGAGAGAGAGAGAGAGAGAGAGAGAGAGAGAGAGAGAGAGAGAGAGAGAGAGAGAGAGAGAGAGAGAGAGGGAGGGAGAGAGAGAGGGCGAGAGAGGGCGAGGGAGAGAGAGAGGGCGAAAGAGAGAGAGAGAGAGAGAGAGAGAGAGAGAGAGAGAGAGAGAGAGAGAGGGCGAGAGAGGGCGAGGGAGAGAGAGAGGGCGAGAAAGAGAGAGAGAGAGAGAGAGAGAGAGAGAGAGAGAGAGAGAGAGAGAGAGAGAGAGAGAGAGAGAGAGAGAGAGAGAGAGAGAGAGAGAGAGAGAGAGAGGGCGAAAGAGAGAGAGAGAGGGCGAGAGAGAGAGAGAGAGCCTGCTGACCTTTTGTGCCTGTACCACGGTGCGAGGGAAACCGTCCAACAGGAAGCCCTTGGCACAGGCGGGCTTATCGAGATTACTCTCGATCAGTTCAATCACCAAGGCATCGTCCACCAGTTTGCCAGCGTCCATTACGCCCTTCACCTTCTTGCCCAGATCACTGCCAGATGCAATCTCAGAGCGGAGCAGATCGCCGGTGGCCAGTTGACACAGGCCAAAGTCGGCCTTTACATTCTGCGCTTGGGTGCCCTTGCCAGCGCCGGGTGGGCCCAAGAAGATTGCATTCAACGTACTGCTGGTTCGCTCATAAGCGGCCAATCCACGAAGGTACTTGTCGGCTGCAGCTTCATCACCGGCTGGCTGCTGCTTCGTCTGAGTATTCGGTGCCATATTTCACCTGTTTTCGGGTTGAGAACTCGGCTACGGACGCTCGGGATAGAATCGATTCGGCAGACACACTTGACAATATCCGGTCACAATGGCAGTTCCAGCAGTTGACTAATCCACACACAGACTTTTCCGGCTTCGGCTTCGGATGGTGCTCGCTACAGATGGCTTCGAGATGACTTCACACAGAGAGACAGACGGCACACTCACGCACACCACCACACCACGAGCACACACACGCTTAATCGTCGCTAACGTAGAGAGAGAGAGGAGCAGAAGGGAGAGAGAGAGAGAGAGAGGGACAAAACGAGCGATAGATCGAGCACGATGGCTTCGGTGCTGGCTAATGTCGGTGAGCGTATGTGTGTGTGCACTGGTTAACATGCGGCACGGTAGCGATCAGAAATAGAGGAAAGAACAGAGCGAGCGAGAGAGGCCAACGAGAGAACATGAGAAGACAACAACACTAGTGCACTGCTGCTGCTGCTGCTGCTGTTGAGGCACGCTGTACTGGGTGGCTAAATGGCTGCCACTCAGTACCACCAAGGTGAGGTGTGCGTTGTGTGCCTGCTCTGACGAAACACTCGATCAACACTCGCGACCGCTCTCGCTCTCGTCAATGTCGTCGGTTCAGTTCGACTAATGTTCGAGTCCGCCAATGCAATGTGCACACACACACCAACCATAAGCGAACAAGTGGCATATGTTGTCTACTACACTCAGGCCTAAATGTCACGTGACGTCACATTCGCCAATACCAATACAATGTACACTACATTAGTGGACACTGTAGTCTACACTAAACTGACAGTCCAGTTTGCATTAGCCAAATTCGAACGGATCTTTACTCGCTACTCGGTTTACTAAATCGTGTACTTTTAAGCATTGCACGTGTACTGTCAGTAAATGTACTCGTAATGTTGATGATGATGGCGAAACTCAATATGTCAATCAATCAATCTGGAAACCAGAGATTTAGAGGTGACCATTTCGAACCGAACACCAAACTACTACTCACTTTGTGTGTGTCGTCACAAACTCGTACGGTGATGTGACACTCGATAAACGATCGACACATTTCAGTGAGCTCATACACTTTGGATAGATTGTGTCCTTAAACTAGTGTCTGCAAATGAACCGAACTAACTGTACAAAGACTGTATAGGCTGAAGAGGCAACATAGGAGACAACTGATAAGGCAATACTGAACACACACTGAGAACGTCATACTATACTGTACTGTACTTGAAGAACAAGGAAATAAAGACTAAATAGAGGCTAAACGGGATAGATGATAAGACATTCGAGTCGAGGCAAAAGGAGACTGAACCCGAGAGTGATGATGTTACACCATTTGAGTGACCAATGGACTACTGTTACTTATCGATGTGCTTTGGCTGACACACTTGGCACCGGCATTAAAGGTCAAACATAGGCCAAGCATACTGTGCACTCGGTGTGGACTTACCTTATCGGTTGTGTGATTTGCTCTGAACGTTTCAGCGAAACACAATTGAAGATTGCATGCATAGTACAAATATCGATTCGATATGTGTACCAATGTGCAGGATGATGATCGGTGGTGGTGGTGGTGTCATCACTTGACTGGCGTGATTATGATACAGAGTGCTATCAAATGTGCATCGAACACGCTGAGATCGTGTGTTGTGTGCACCATGATACAGAGTGCCACATTGAAGGATGTGTCGTCACTGCTCGAAATGCGGTGATGATGATGATTATCGTTCTGGTTGATGCCGATCACACACCCAAACCCAAGAAGAACAAAGCAATCGATTGTCTGTCTATGTCTGTGTGGAGTAGAGTGCCAATCGAGTGCTCAATGGCTGACTGACTGACTAACTGTCTCACTCGCGGGGATTGTGTGCGATAGCGGCGTGAAGTGTTAGTCCGTCAATAGTCGATTGCGTTGAGCCATAGCGATGATGCTGATGGTGGCGATGATTAGTTACAACCAAAGAGAGAGAGAGAGAGAGAGAGAGAGAGAGAGGAGAGAGAGAGAGAGAGAGAGAGAGAGAGAGAGAGGAGAGCGAGAGAGAGAGAGAGAGAGGGAGGGAGAGAGAGAGAGGGAGAGAGGGAGAGAGAGAGAGAGAGAGAGAGAGAGAGAGAGAGAGAGAGAGAGAGAGAGAGAGAGAGAGAGAGAGAGAGAGAGAGAGAGAGAGAGAGAGAGAGAGAGAGAGAGAGAGAGAGAGAGAGAGAGAGAGAGAGAGTACACGATTGTGCATTGAGCAAACAAGTCCAGTGCTCACCACCAAGTCCAACACATGTGTGCGATGTGATGCAATTTGACCTTTGACAGACAGATAAGTACATCAAGCAACCGAGAGCACATTTGTGCACAAGCAAGCAAGTAAGAAACAAACACGTGGGACAGTTGTGTGTGTGTCAGATCAAAGTCACGCATTTAATAAGTGAAAGTAGTGGTGATAGTGATGATGTCACATCGATACATCAACAAGAGAATAGAGACAATATTGAATAGAATAGATATATAACCCATTAAGGGGCATTGAAAAGTGTGTTTATGTGTTTGTGTTTGTGTTAAGTAATTGAACAAGGAATAGATCGAGTAGTGGAGATGTGTGTGTGTGTGTGTGTATTGAAATGCAAAGTGGAAATGCCTGCAAAGTGATGGGCCATTGGTCGTCCTGTTGTGGTGGTCCAGTGGTGGTCCAATGGTCGCGCCCAGTCGGCTCTCACTGCTGCTCCACCGGGAACAGAGCCTTACGCATAAAGATGACATCCTCGGGCTTCTGGGTAGAACGCAGCAGAGCAGTGCCCACCACCACTCGATTGGCACCAGCCTGTCCAGCCACCACAATGTTGGCCGGGCCAACGCCACCGTCAAGTTCGATGTCCATCTTTGGATAGCGTTCACGGATGAGCTTGACCTTCTCCATCATGTCCACCATAAAGCTCTGTCCACCAAGTCCGGGCACAACGGTCATCACGAGCACCGACTCCAGGGTGGGCAAGTAGCCGAGAATGGCCTCAGCAGGAGTGGCCGGATTGATGGCAATTGCGGCGTCCATATTTTCCTCGTGCACAGCATCGGTGAGTTGAGCCACCGAGTACTCACCACCTTGAGCCTCTTTGGTCACCTCATAGTGGAAGATGTAACGCTCCACACCGGCAGCAGCCATTGGCTTGATGAACTTGTTGGGATGTTGCACCATCATGTGCACCTCGAACTTTTGGCCACTGCAAAGGACAAGAACAAGGACAAATTAGGTAATAGGTACACAGGCTCGAGTACTACACTTACGGGAAGGCTTCAACCAAGCCTTTGACAAAGGACGGCCCAAAGGTGATGTCGTCCACAAAGTTGCCGTCCATCACATCGAGATGGATGAAATCGATACCGGCGGCGACGAGAGTGGCCACCTCTTCCTTGATTTGCACAAAGTTGCAGTTGAGGATCGATGGACCGACCGCGGACTTGACATTGCAGTGGCACGGCATGTTGGTTGGTTGGTTAGTGTTGGTGTACAAGTGGTACGAAGAGGAGATTGGAATGATCGCAGAGCGATGGAGACAGAGGAACTAGTCTAAGGAGAGGACACGAGAGGACTAAGTCAAGTCTCGAGGTGACGAGAGAATAGGGTGATGATGATGATGATGATGACGATAAATCGATCGGTGACTGACTGTCTGGTGAGTGGTTGTGTGTGTGTGAGCACTGGTCGATTGGTGATTGGAGTTGTCACTCGGTGGTGTGTGCTGTGTGTTGTGTGTGTCGGTGTCGGTGGCGCTCGATGTGTTGAGAGGCGAGAGGGAGGAGTGGAGAGAGAGAGAGAGAGAGAGAGAGAGAGAGAGAGAGAAAGCGATGACTGCGTGACTGTATGACTAACTGACTGACTTGATTGTGTGTGTGTGTGTGACTGTGTGTGTGTGCGAAGGTAGTCGTACACGAAGTTGGACAGACAGACTGTGCACTCGCGGACGCGGCTCGATGATGATGATGATGGTCGAGTCGAAATAGCTGCCTGCCTGCTGCCTCACTGGCTCGACGACGGCTTTCGGCCTACAAACGAACACTTGGCCTGATCGCACGTTGGGCCCTGTCGTAGAATGTCATCAATCTCAGCCTGTATCTTTCGGTGGAATGCCTGCAGTTGTTCAATTCGACTACTGCCACAACTCGGCCCACCGATTGAGTACGATCGGGTGGGATAGAGATAGGAGAACTTGGTGACCGAGTGTAGCTGCAGGTAGAGCCGATGGAGACTGTGCTTGTTGTAGGGACATTCGTCGTCGTCAGAGTTGGACTTGATGTCGTCCAGGGTGCTGAGGATGTCCGCTTGCAGGTGATCGATTGAGGGCCGACGGAGATTGTAGATGGTGTGTTGGGCGCCCAACTCTCGGGAGATGAGAAACACAAATTCGGGACTGCTCAGGGTGGCGATAATGTTGAAGAACATGTTGGACGACACCTGGTAGAGTGGGGCCACTGGTCGGGCGCAGTGCAGATCTTCGGGCTCTTCCGACACCAGAAAGTGAAAGAACTGAGTGGCATAGGTGTCCAGCGACTTGTCGGTCAGAATGTGCACCAGATCCTCGTGTGGGCTGGCACTGAAGTCACGGATGACCACAGTCTTTGTGCGCTCGTGTGATGATGACGACGACGGTGATTCGGCTTGTCCGAATGTGGTGCCTTTGGTTGCAGCAGTCGATTGTGCAGACAGGTCCAACTGAGAGATGGGCACCAGTCGAAGCTTGTCCCGACGGAGATCGATCAAGTAGCAGTTGAGTTGACCATCCCACAGCACATAGAGTGCGTGTGCAAAGATGAGGCCACTTCGCTGATCGCGATAGGGCAGAATGTCAAAGCCAAACAGGGCGACTTTGGACTCGGTGGGCGACGATGATGATGATCCGTTTGAGTTTGAGTTGGATTCCATTTGGTCGGTGGTGAGTTTGCCTTTGGCACGAAGCGAGGTCAACTCGTTTGGGTATAGCTTTGTTTCGGGCTGCTGAGGGCTCGATGGATGCGCCGACGACGGCGATGAATTTGGGGTGCTGGTTCCCTTTGGTCGACGACTGTTTTGGGACTGCTTGGTGGTGGTGAGCTTCAAGTTGCGACACACCAACAGACTGAACGGCGACTCAGTGGTCTTGCCCTGGTTGTGATCAAAGACGGCAAACTTGCAGCTCAGTGACTCCCGCACCGGACCCCAAACAGTGTCCGCGTGTGCCTGCTGCCGGTGCTTGGTCATGTCGAAGATGGACTCCTGAGGCCGAGCCCGATCGAACAGTCGGCTGTAGATGACTTGACACTCCTGGGACACCTTAAAGGTGGGATCGTGCTTCACCTCCAACTCGTGACAGCCATAGTCGTAGTACTCGGGCTGATCGGTCAGTACCAGATGGAGCACACTAAAGTGCGTCTGACCCATCAGTGCCAAATAGTTGAGCGACAGCTTCACCACCTCGGGCGTCCAACCGTCCAGCACGGTGATTGTCTTGATGTGCACAAAGTCAATCGCAACGTGATGCTTGTTCGAGGGCAGAATGCATCGAGTGTAGCGATACATGAGGGTTGTGCCATTGGCGATTGAGATGACCAGATTGCCCGTCACTGGACAGCTGTGCACATAGTTGGCCAGTGAGCCAATGTCCGAGTGGCCGAACTCGATGATGTTCAGCAGGGAATCGATCTTCTCGAGATGTGGTGGCACGGCATAGTCAGTACTGGCCGAGAGTGTGCTGATCAGTTCGCCGTTGAGTCGCATTTGGAAGCTGTCCAGCTCCTTCAGCTCGGACAGATGGTTCGAGTAGACACGGACGGCGCGCTGTTGAGTGGCTCGACTCTTGACCAGAAATGCAAAGTACTCGGGCACAATTTGACAGTAGACCACCTGGACAATGTCCACGTCGTGCAGTTTGATGGTGCGTTCGAGTACGAATTCGTCCTTGTCCGATTGACCGCCAGTGGACTGGTCAGACATGACCACAACTTCATCGCCGTTCTCGTCCACCTCGTAGTGTTTCGCCCGTGCCAGTTGAGCATCGTTGAACTTGTAAATGTCGATTCGTCCCGCCTGTTCGTACACCAAATAGATTCGGTCCGAGCCTGCGACACCAAAGTGACTCGGCCCAGTGTCCGAGAGGAGCACATTCTGAGAGGCGAAATGATAACTACGAGATTCGAATGCGGCCGCGGACAGGGCAATTTGGCGCGTTGAGGTGTCTCTGTGATGTTCGGAGAACAGTAAACTGTTCATGTTGGTGCTGTGCTGTCAAATGGCGAATGACGATGAGGACGATGAGGACGATGAAATGAAATGAAACGCTGTCCCAATTGGGACACGGGAACGAGAACGGTGCACAGTGGTGTTGAGAGAGTGTCGTTATGTTGTGTGCTTGTGTGCCTATTTCTGCCTGAACACAGGACGGGTGCTGCACAGATTGAACCTCTCACACTCACTCGCACACGCACTCAACAACAACAAAACAAATGCCAAAGCTCGACTGCGTTTGCGTGCATTGCTACTAGAGGGAGTTGGATTTCGATCGTGCCTTTTCGTGTGTGTGTGTGTGTGTGTGTGTGTGTGTGTGTGTGTGCCAACCGATGATGATCAGTCACCGTCACCCAGGACTGCTGCTGCTGATGTCGATGATGAGGTTAGCCTGCCAGCGCCTCCGCTGCCGCGCTCACGATAATGTGACGGTGGCACTCGGCACTCGGTGGCACTCGGCTCGACTGCAGGCATGGTGTGCTTACTTGGCTGATGGCGGCCTCGGTGGCAGCGTCGGCTGCTGCTGCAGCTGCATCGGTGGTAGGTCACGCAAACGCACTCACGTGCACGCTCTCTCTCTCTCTCTCTCTCTCTCTCTCTCTCTCTCTCTCTCTCTC
The DNA here is from genome assembly GCA_023373905.1 of Rhizoglyphus robini. Taxonomy (NCBI): domain Eukaryota; kingdom Metazoa; phylum Arthropoda; class Arachnida; order Sarcoptiformes; family Acaridae; genus Rhizoglyphus; species Rhizoglyphus robini. The sequence continues at coordinate 356,489 of JAKIJQ010000008.1, read as the reverse complement.
TCTCTCTCTCTCTCGCTCGCTCATATTCCGTTTTGCGTCCTCGTGCCGAACGCATGCTCACTCGTGTCGGCACACATTGACATTCCAACCCACCAGTGCACTGTCACTTTCTCCTTGCTGTATTGGCATAGTAGTGATATGCCTGGCTGTATGATCGGCTGGTCGCCTGATTTCGTGTGGCTTCGTCACCGCCTGCCACAGCCCTCTCCCCTCTCTGCTCTCTCTCTCTCTGCTCGGGTCGAAGTTCAGCCATCTTGACACATTCGACTGACGGCCACTGCCGAGTGCACATTGTCCTCGACTCGTCACTCACAAATCTCTCGTCCTCTCTCTCTCTCTCTCTCTCTCTCTCTCTCTCTCTCTCTCTCTCTCTCTCTCTCTCTCTCTCTCTCTCTCTCTCTCTCTCTCTCTCTCTCTCTCTCTCTCTCTCTCTCTCTCTGACACACACGTCCGTTCTACCTCAACTAAATTGTGTTCGTTTGATTTGATTTGATTTGACTTGACTTGTTTGGAACACTGATCCTCGCCACTCACCACCACCCACAACCAACCAACCAACATCATCGTTGTGCCATCATCATCATGCAAGCCCAAGCACAACACGACTTGGACGCCGTTCCGCCCGAGGACGCGGACAGTCCCAAGCTGATGAAGAACTCCAAGTACTTCATCATCACCATGCTGAAGGAACAGTCCTGGCTCTATCTCAACGATGACCCCATCCGAGCCATTCCGATCACCTATCTCGACAGTGCCGAGGTGCATCGGATCAACATGACCCGCAAGATCAACAAAGGCTTCGAGCTGGTGAAGATGCTGTGGCGGCTTGAGTTCACCAGCCACCAGCTGATGGACGCCCAGGAGCGACTGTTTGCCGAGTGGCGTGAGAAGAAGGCGAATGAGCTGCGTCTGTTTGACATTCGCCTGAAGAGTCGTGTCGGCATCAGGAACTTTGCCTTTGACCCGGAGCAGCAGAGCTGGTCGTTCGAGTGGGACACCGTAGCCACCAAGGACATACTCACCTTGTCGGTGGTGTTCAACTTTGTGTCGAATGAGTTCCAGGGCGAGCACCATCCCACCATGCGCCTGATCTGTGAGCAGTATTCGTTCGATTCGGTTGCCAAGGCGTTCAGCGAGCGGATCGAGTCGGTGGCCTGTGTGGTGAAGGTGTTTGCGCCGGGCTGTGCCAAGCGCCGCCACGTAATGGACATGCTGCAGAAGCAAAAGGGCTGGCTGGCCCAGTTCAGAGCGCGCAACAGTGCCGTGCGTAACAAGGTGATGCGCTGCGTGGAGCCGTCCAAGTATTCGGTCTTTCAGGAGTACAAGGTCAACACGCCAATGGTGATCGCCTTTGGGCAAACAAGGCCAAACAAGCAGCCACTGGTGATTGTCGACTTGTCGGGTGGAACATCAACCACCAGAACCACCAACACTACCACCAATGGATCTCTGCAGGGTAGATCGAACACTGCCACCGCGACTGCGACCGCAACTGCGACCGCAACTAAGCGAGCTCTCGAATCAGCGGCTAAACCTTCCGCCGCAAAGAAGACGAGACTGGAAGACGATTCGCGTGCTGGCGGATCGAATGGCTTACCAAATGCAGCGAATGCAGTTGCAAGTCCGTCATTGCCATCATCGGCAACTGTGCCAAGAGCAGCATCATCGTCGTTGATCACCACCACCAACAACCAGGCGAGAAGCACTGGAGGAGTTGCCACAACCAAAAGCTCGCCAATCCCTCAAACCGCGACTGGATCAGCTGCGGCCAAGCGTCCCGCGAACAAGCCAGCAACACCATCTACCAATCGGCCAGTGGGCACACTTAAGCCCACCATCATCCACACCGGAGCACTGCCCAAGCAGTCATCATCATCGGCCAGTCGTGGTCCAATTGTACTTCACCAAGTCGCGAAGCCGTCGCCACCGCCACCATCAGCACCAGCCCAAGCCCAAAAGCAGAACAACAACAACACTGCTCGTGTTCCAAACATCCTGCGCCGAGCCAAGAAGAAGACACCAGTGAAGCCAACTGGAGTTGTCTTGATGCAACATCAACAACAACTGAAGAAGAAGAACGTGGCAGCGTCTGCCAAGAGCTCACCAAACCTGCAAGCCAAGAATGGTCCAAGTGCAGCGGCAACTGTACCAAGTGCAGCGGCAACTGTACCAAGTGCAGCGGCAACTGTACCAATGCCACCGCCACCGAAACCGCAGAACAAATCTGCCCCCAAAAAGCCGTCTGCGAAGCCACTGGAATTCCAGAATAAGAAGCGTCTTGCTGCTCTGGCTCTCAAACAGAAACAACAACCACAAAAGGTGGTCAATGTTGAGGTGAAAACTGAAATGGAAGAGTCGTCGACCATTACTGAGATCACCGTGAACTCCCAGGCAAGTAGCGAACAGAGCGTGCCACCGAGCATTCAGGCAAACACTCAATCGAATGAGCCGTTGCAGCAACCAACCAACCAAAATGATGCTGCACAAGGTAATGATGAGCCACGTAATGAACCGTGTAATGAGCAGCGTACTGAGCAGCGCACTGAGCAGCAATTCAACAGAATGTCCAATGGATTGCGCAAAGATATCCTTCAAAATGCTAAAGCCCAAGCCGCAAACGAGTTGTCCGCGTTGGCACAGGTTGTCACTGACCTTTCAGTGCCCAAGCCGCAAGTACCCAATGCCGTTCAGCCAGAAGAGGTGACTCAGACAGTGCCAGTGATGAACCACAACCAGAACACCAACAACAACAAACCTGACGACTCACGAGTTGTGTTCTTCGATAACACTTCCGAAAATGAAACACCAATACCACCACCACCAGCACCACGAGAGACTTTGCCTCGAGCCTTGGGTGTAGTGGCAGTTCGAGTACTGACTGGGCAACCCAATCCTGCAGGTATCTTGGCCTATCATGAAGTGGAAGTCGCTTCTAGTGAAGCACTGCCAACCACACCAGAGCAAGCGATTGTGGCTGCTGCTGCTGCTGCTGGTGGTGATCCGATGATGATGAACCAATCTCAGAACATGAATCTCGAAGTGAATGATCAAGCCGCGACATCATCATCATCATGGTTCCCAGAAAATGTGACCGTTCAAGTTGGACCGGTTGCTGATACTACCACTACTGAGCAAGTTGAGACGAAAGAGGACGTGAAGCCAAACATTGCCGATCTCGAAAAGAAGATGATCATGCTCAACTCGGGCGAGGATGACCTGGCGATCATGATCAATCTGGCCACCTATGATCAGGAGAACTTCTGCCAGGAGGTGCTGGTGGCACTGCAGCAGGAGAAGGTGCCCATCAAGGGCATCGGTGGAGTGTTCCTTCGGGTGAACATGTACCGGGTTCGGGTCACCCGCAATCTCATCAGTAAGATGGCCAACAATGGAGTGTACCATTATGAGTGTAAGTGTCTTTTTGCGTTTCAAAGTCACTCGATTCTTATCTCGATTGCTTATGAATGTATCTTTCTTGCAGTGAGCGGTGACCCGAATGATGACCAGAGAGATGTCACTCTGAAGTATGCTTTCCTGATCGAGGAGGATGAAATCGCTTCCAATAAATAATGGTGAGTTTGTGTTCAATAAGATGAGATGTTCTCACTTAATAATGTTGGTTGCTTTGTTGCAGGTTTGCCATTGATTGCTCCGAACATATCGTTCCAATTGGATGCATTTCGCTATTAGTTAGCCTCACTATAATACCTATTCTGTTACCTAAACACATTAAGCCACTTATGATTCACTTTGATTGTACTATCATGTCTACACATTACACTACGAGAGAGTACTACACCTCACCTTTGTGTTAAGACTATTGAGACCATGAGACTCTCTCTCTCTCTCTCTCTCTCTCTCTCTCTCTCTCTCTCTCTCTCTCTCTCTCTCTCTCTCTCTCTCTCTCACGATTGTCTCAAATGTCCCATGCCTATTGCATGTTGCCACCCAATTGTCCCCACTGTCCACTGACCACTATAGTCAACTGTGTTCACTGTTGAACTCTCTTCCTTCTATTCAATATCGTTTATTATCCTATCTATTACCTTACTTACCTCATACACAATTTACATGTTAAATCTCAGAATGTTAGAATAGCTTAGTGTTCAGTTTAATAGTTATAATCATAATCGTACTTATTCGTTTATCTCAGTTAGTCTCTTAGTTGCACACTTATGCACTATTCTCTATACATCACCACCACCACTGTATTGTATCAGTTTTGTGTTCTATCTCTCCGCTCTTGGAGATGACGTTATGCTATTCAGTACTTTACCTTTCTTATTTGTCTTGCTGGTCAACGACGATTCCAACGATACAACACTGAACAACGATCATATCGGTCACCTGTGCTGACTACTGTGCCTGATGAGCCGTGTGTGCTGCCTGAACTTGTCCTCTTTTGCTTGCCTATTTTGATGTCCATAAGACTAAGACGGAGATCCGCCACTGGATGGTCGCATCTCATCGTTCAACCTTTACGATTACGGACATCGCGGACGTTCCCTATTGTCGTGAATGGACAGTACCGAAATGGACAACCGAACAACCAGTTCCCATCAAGTAGGACACAGCCGACAGGACCATCGGAATCTGACCAAAGCTGACCCTGCAACCTCCAATCCAATAATGACGAGCACCACTATGTTCAGCCTCTAGTATTAGTTTAGTTCACTATATTGTTCAGCCTATTGTATGCTGCCGTTTAATTATTTGAATAAATACTTGAATAAAATCATAATTCAGTAGTAGTGAAAGTGTACTGTAGTAGTTGATTGAACCTTTGTGTTTTGGATTTTCGACAATCGACCATGCATTGGCAAACACACAGACACAGACACAGACACACACGACGATCGGCAAAAGGTCGTGATCGGTCTAATTGTAATGAGTTGATCGCATATATACAAAATGCGCACATAAATTGCTCATTGTGCGATGATGATGATGATTCTAATTGAACGTTGTGTGTGCCTGTGTGTGTGCCTGTGTTGCATTGTATGTCTGTGTTCCAATATCAAAACATTAATCAATATACATCAATGCACATTAATGCATTAATGACTAATTAAATCCACTTATTTATAGATTGATCCTCACTTTCATTCGAGTACAGAACAGTAGCGAACGCTGCTGGCTCGCGTACTCGACTCGACCAATCGACCAAGCGTGATGATGTCGCTTGATGGCCAAAATAATATTTATTATATACGAGACAACACTCAATTGTCGAGAGAGAGAGAGAGAGAGAGAGAGAGAGAGAGAGAGAGAGAGAGAGAGAGATCAAAGCTAATGAGTGATCAATGCACAGTAGCGAGGACAACACAACACAACACAAATAAACAATCGATTTTAATGGAAGCAGTAGTCTATGAGACAGTGCACGCATACAACAGGAACAGGTGAGAGGAATGTGTGCCATCGATTATGTCACTAATTGGTGTGTCCCTTCTGCCGTTTTGCACAGTCAAACAATGAACAGTGAGCAATGTGTCGTCTTTGTGTGTTCTGTGCACTGTGCACCACTTTGTTGTTCAAAATTGGCCATTGGCCAAACAGAACTGGCTAAATGCTGTTGCCATTTAGTGCACAGGCTAAGGTGTTCAGTGTTCAGATTGTGTGTGCCATTGATATGCATTGCACAGTCATATTGGCCCAATTAAGATATACGAACAGACAGACCAAGGAAAGGTATATTGATGGTGATGATGGTAAGTTATTTTCAAAATTCGAAACAATCGCGACACAATCGAAATGTTATCAGCACTTGTGAGGTTGTGACTTCGATCATGCCGAAGACCACGATGACGATGATGACGATGATGAACGTGATGACAATGCAATGCACATTGCAGAGTGTGATCGACCATTGTCTTAGTGGAGTCTGCAGCAGCACTCAACGCCCAAAGGGTTAATTATTGTCACATTGAGAGATTGTGTGTCGAACAAACATCGACACTATTTGCGTTAGTTGCGAGTACTTTCAAGTAATTCTCTCCCTCCCTCTCTCTCTCTATCGCACTCTCTCTCTCTCTCTCTCTCTCTCTCTCTCTCTCTCTCTCACTCTAAAGTTGCAATGACCACCATTAACCATAAACCAATTTTGGCGAACAGTTTTGCATTGTGGCAATTGGCAGTGCCAGTAACCAATTGTGACCAATGACCAATTTAGCACACATTTCACCATATTGCATTTTTCCATTTGCATATATATTCTTACCTTGATACAGGGATGTTACTCATTTATGCAAATGTTGATACAGTTTAGTTACTAACTATTGTATGGCGGTGGTCTACTTTGTGTGTGTCCAATTGTGTATCGAATAGCAGCCAATTGGTTGTAATTATGCCCGAATGTCATTTGTTGTTGCTGTGTCTGAGTGCTCAATTAGCATTGTTTGTTGTTTGTTCATTGTTTTTTTCTTTGACCATCATCATCAAATGTTGAGAAGACAGTAAAACACAGTAAAGCACACCAGTGGAATGTTACTGTCCGTTAGTGTTCTACTGTCCATCCACGCACACTAGTTCACTAGTGTTTGTTGCTAATGTTGGTGTTAATGGCTGGCTATTAGTGATACTTAGTGTTTGTGTTCTTGAATTGAAATGGTTCATCGAAAGACATTGAAATGGTACTGCTAGTGCTGTTGTGTTGCTGCTGGTCGCGGTAATGATCGCGCAAACGGTTCACTCTTGTGGACCATTCTAGAGAAAAGCAAGGACACGAGGTCCTCGCCGATTGAGTAGACAGTTAGAATGGTCAAGACTGTACGAGAGATTGCAAGATGGCAAGAAGATCGGTTTGATTTGATTATATTGAGTTAAGACAGTGTTTGGCCAGTGACCAACGCCCATGCCAACTATTTGGACATACATTTCGGTACGTGTCTCTATGAGCTAAAGCATCAAGATTACCTTCTACTTATCACAAAAAGAAGAAGAACAAAATAAAATAAATAAGAAGAAGAATAAACTGAAGATAAAAACAAATGGCGTAATGACACTTACACACAGGCAGCGCAATTGAGAGTGGTGGTGGTAGCCGAGGCGATTGTTTTGGGCGCACAAAGTGGTCTCCCTTTCCTAATTATCTTAGCCGATTGTCTTCTTCTGTACAATCGAAAACGATGCACACACACACACACACACACACACACACACACACACACACACACACACACACACACACACACACACACACACACACACACACACACACACACACACACACACACAATGTGTGTGCCCGTGCACACAGAATTGAACAGTTTGAGCAGCCAAAAGCAAAGCAATCGGCTAAGCTAAGCCTAAGGCATACTACTTACTTTACACTAACCCAATTAAGGCTCACGAGTGTGACTCACTTACTAAGAGGCTAATCTGCATGCACTAACACGAAGACATTGCATTGCCAATCAAATCATTCAAATTCGTATCGATGTGTTGGCAAATAATAATATCAAAAACAAAGTGATCATTACTATTACATCAACTCAACTCAATAATCGAAATCAATTCGATATCAATGCGAGATCGCCATTTAAGACTCAATTGACTCCATTCCATTGCTCCATTGCCTCCCTCACACGGAATTGAAACATTCATGCAATTGCATCACTTAATAATATTGTGATTATAGCATTTAATTGAATACACACAAAATAATCACGTATAATTAACCTAAAATACATTAAATAAGAAAACATTGAAGATATTGTAACAATATTATAATAACAACAATGGGATAATCAATTCGTTATGAAAATGATGAATAAATTTTCCATTTCCAAGCTTGAGGGAAGCTCAAGCTTGGAACGGACTGACCACAAAAGTGTGGCATAATAATGAAGATCTGAATGGAGTGATGCGAATGTGTGTTCGATTTTCTACTGAGCAGATCAACTAAGATTCCCAAATTAAATTTATAAATTGCTAAATTCGAAATTCTAATTTTAAAATCAAATCAAAGCATAACACACGAAGGGGGAAAAAGTGAACATGAAGACACACAAAGTGCGTAAATGAAGCTAAATGAAGCTAAATGAAGCTAAATATGAATGTGCAATTGAGAGAGGCAATCAGTGAAGCCAAAAGAGTGATATTGACCGAGAAATTACTTTACTTTTCGTGAAAGAACACTCAAGAAGGAGAAAGAAGAAGAAAGTGAATCAAAATAATGATAATAATAATCGAAATTGAATGGAACGATTAAGCAAATTCATAATTGATATTTGTTATGTATAATAATTACAAACACGAATCGTGTCTACTAAAATGATCATATGGCAGCAAAGTATTGAAGCGAAACAAAATGGATTATTAGTTTGCAAGTTGTGCCTGTGCTAAGTGAAGTGAAAGCGAACAAGTGAAGTGCCAAACACACTTCAACACTCTTCACAAACTTGAAGGTGAAAATGACACTGATCTTGGAAGCACACATTCGTGTGTTTGTAACTCAATTTGTGCACACAATCAAATTTGAGTAATGAAATGAAATGATGCACATTCTAATCTGTTCGAATGTATCAGAAGAAGAAGACACACAACACAATTTGATGACAAACACAATTGTCCCGATTGTGAATGCAATTCGACGACGATTGTTCTCTTTTTTCATAAATGATGAACACAAAAAGTGTTGAATCTCTATTAATAGAAATTGAGACTGAATGAACGAGTGAAATGATGTGCAAATGTGCTCATCATTGACACTCTCATACAATTGTCAGTGTGATACAATTGATAAGGCACCATTGTGTGTTGAGTTAATAGTTTAGGCATAATTCGATTACAAGTCTCGAATCGTAAGATCTACTAAGCCTTCAATAATTGTGTCTCTATTTGATTCTGTACTGTGCTTGATTGTGTACTTGTCCTCTCACCCATATCTTTATGTGTTAAAGAAGTTATTAAAAAGCAATAAATGGCAATGATGACGACTGACTGATTAAGACTCAATTGATGAAGCCAATTAAGTGTTCGCTATTAT